>JAKCPI010001676.1:0-37053 GCA_023213315.1 Euborellia annulipes | reverse complement strand
TCGGGCGGGTATGGGGGGTTTGAAAAAATTTCCGGCGGGCCTGAAGAATGATAAAAAATTACAGGCCGGGTACGGGCGGGAAGTCAAAAAACAAATACGGACACGGACCGGTCTGGGCCAAAAAAAATCGGCCCGTGCAGGGCTCTATCTGGAACCCTAAATAAATTTAGTTTAGGAAAGTGGCAGCTAAACTTATATTGGAGAATACCTTTGGAAAATCGAAAACAAAATTAATCATGACACTAAAAAAAATTTATTTATAAAAATATGAAAAGGTTACACAAAAACCAAGTTTTCAAAAGTTTTGTCCGGATAATCTGGAACTTGATGGAGAATAGAATAAACCCGCAAATGAAAACAATCTTTCAACTGGGGCAGAAGAACAAAGATTTAGTCTTTGAGAGCTGGTAGAAAGAAGAAAGCAAAAAAGTTTTTTAACGAAGAGTGAAAATTTAGCGGATTGATTGACTTCTCGTTACTGGCTTTTACTAAGATTCAGAGCAGAGAACCCACACGACGATTACATACAGTAATATTAAATAAATTAAAACGATTTCAGCTCCCTCTCCAAGACTTTTTATACGGCGGCAATTTAAAAAAAAAAAGTAAAAAAAAACTTGAATTTCAGATACCAATTACTAAAAATGTAAATGAAATACAAGATACCAATTACTTTGCCAATGTTGCAACGAGTTACAAGATACCAATTAATATTGTATTTGGTATCTTGTATTTCAAATACATGTAACTGATTAACGCCCATCCCTGTACTTTCAGGGTTTAAACCAAGAAAATTTGTAATAGAGATTTTCATTTTCTTATAAAAAAAAAAAATGAAATAATCACAAGTAGGAAACGCATGGGTGGGACTTAATATTGTCCCTCACTGTACATCAGTAAAGTGTACTTCAAACAATTTTCTACAAAATATTTACTGATATAATTTTTAAAAATAATCAAATAGGTAGAATGAGGAACAAGTTAGCTAGTTTATATATTTCAATTCATTAATAAATATAGCCGAAGCTAATTTCACATATTTTTTCTCAGGCCAGGTTAATTCTGTAAATATATATAATTTTCGCCAAGTCCAGCATATTTTTTATATACAATTGTACGTAGCTTAATCATGATAATGCCTCAAATTTTATTATTATCATGATTAAGCTACTTACATTATGTATGCCCAATATAACTTGGTGAGGGTTATATATATTTCAGACATTAACCTGGTCCTGAGGATGGTCCCAAACGTGACCGAAACGTCGGCCCTGTTTTATTAATAAATTGAAATATAACTAGCTGCCTGCTCATTCATTCTACCTATTTGATTATCAACACTTAGCTATATACCTCCTTCATTTAAATGTTCTATTTAATTGTTAAATCAATTCTGATGAGTGCGTAAATGAAGTTTTAATCCATCTTCGAAACAATGATTATTTAAAATAAAAGACTAATATTTTTAATCACTTTTTCAAAGAAAAATCAGCCGGTCAGAATTCCTGGGGTAATTTTGATACATTGAAAATGGCCCTAGCCCTGGATTTAAATAGGATTGTAAATAAACTAAATCCTTTTCAAACAAAGCTCTACCTAGTTTTGTTAAATCGCCTTTTACCTCTCTTGTGAGGTTGCAGCCCTAACAGGCGTCAAGAATAGAGACGCAGTTCCAATCTTGCTTGTTAGATGGCCTGCAGTTTTTAAGATCTTTCTCGAGACAATGAAATTTTAATTTCGTTAGTATAATAAGCGGATGCGAGATGTGCTTATTGGGCCGGCGCCCAGGGTCTACCCGCCGCGAACGCGTGGAGGTCCTGGTTCGACTCCAGGGAGTACAATTTTGCCCAATTTTAAGCAGAAACATTGCTATCTTAAACAGTCTAATTGAGCGAAAAATCTCCTTTTCAAACAAAGCTCTACCTAATTAAATTTTCTTTTATTTTTAAATACTCATCATTAGATTTATTTCAAAAATTTGATACATTGATGTTTTTGCAGAGGACGATGACGTGGACCAGATAGACGATTTCCCGAACGGCGGAGGTGGCGGCGGCGGCGGCGGTCCACGTCACCATGCTCGAAACGTTGTCGTCGGTGCTGGTGCTGGTGGTGACGCTGGTGAAGTGCTACGACCGCCGCCGCCTCCTGCAGCGCCACTTCTCCCCAGAGGAAGAGACAGCATCATGGTTAATCCTAAATAGGTGAATGAACTTCCTCCTGACTATTTCTCTCTAAGCCCAACAATCGAGACTTAAAAAGGCTACAAAGTGATCATTAAAAAAAAAAAAAAATATAAAATAAAAATAAAATGTCCGGGACACTCGGACGATTGAATTATATTCCTTATTATTATTTACAATTTGTCTCAAAAATCTTGGTGTATTTTAAGAGAGAGGTTAAATAGAATTTTAAAAGATAAAATTAGTATAAATATTTAGAGGATTCAGCAAAGAGGAATTGAATAAATAAATATTTATTTACTTTTTTACTGCCAACTGTGAACGTTAATCGTTTCTTAGTGATATATTTGACTGTCTCGAAGAAGAGAATGAGCAGCAAAAAATTAAATAAATAAAGGTTTTGCTGAATCCTCGGAATTTTTATAAAAACTGAGTCATGTTTTTTTTTTTGGTTTGATTTATGGATTCCGATTCAAAAATGATTTGATTGATCTTTAAAAGACTCTGATCTAAGAAAGGAAAAATAAAAAGCGATTTATTCACCTATTAAGAGAACTATAAAAGGCCGAGCAGCTAGATTTATTTCTTTAATAGAGAACTCACAGCGACGTTTCGGTCGACTATGCGACCATCTTCATGGCTAGAGTTCAGTCATTTGAGGTTTTTCTAATGACCGAACTCTAGCCATGAAGATGGTCGCATAGTCGACCGAAACGTCGCTGTGAGTTCTCTATTAAAGAAATAAATCTAGCTGCTCGGCCTTTTATTTTTCTACTAAGTTACGTATTGATTCAGCTATTCACCTCGCTAACATATTATGAGAACGTTTCTATTGATGTCTTCATAAAATATAGCTGAAGATGATGAAATTACCAGAGTAGGCGAGGCAAAGCTTCAATAGAGATGCCCTTTTTTTTTTGAATTTGAGTGTCCTTTTCGGCATCGAAGGCCATTTAGACCCCGTCCCTTTTTTTTTTTTGTAGCAAAATCAATTTAAATAAATTTTGTCGCCTGGGACGGGATGCGAACCCGCGACCCTTGGTTCAAAAGGCCAGCACGCTAACCCCTACACCAAGGCTCGAGGGCCAGTTAAATTTAGCAAAAAGTGACTGAGCTGGCGGAGTCATGAGACTGAAGGGTTACGCGAGAAGTATTTTTTGCATTAATAATTAATAAACATTGGAGCAAAGAATAAATTAAAGGGCTCCGCAATCGCATAAACGCTGCTCTGCGGTAGAGACATCTCCTGGTTGCTTGCTCCCCCGCTCTTATTGTTAGATATGATATTATTTCAATTTCAAATAAAACTGCTCCGAATAGGACTTGCGCGCGCCAAGCGAGTCGCTGTAGGGAAATTGTTTTTATAAAAGGAATTATATCAGATATATAACAGATATAATTTTTCCGTCCTCTCTAAAAATAATTTGATGCACTGAAGATAGATTGCGTAGGCATTCCAAAATATTTGCTAAATAAATTATTTTAATAAAGAAAGCAACTGCTGGTTTATTTTCTGCATAATTCTGAAGATTTGTCCCAGAATATTTAACTTACAACTGTTCTGAAACCCAAGGCGCAATCTCCATCTGAAAGTAGGTCACCCACTGCACTCGTGCCGAAAAGTTAATAGGTGAAATAAATCTCTTTCTTTTTTAAATTTTTTACATATTAAAAAAAAAAAAAAAAAAAAAGATTAATTTTTACATACCTTTATTTTATTGTTTATAAAATATGAAAAATTTCGTTGTTCATACAAAAAATTAATCCCACATGATTGGTCTTTAACTTTGCCACTCACGATTCAGGGAGAATAGAATAAGTGCTCGAGTAACACTTAGTATTTGCGCCTCACTGATTTTTTTAATCATCGAAATGCACAGATTTTTGGGACAAATTATAATAAATTTCTATTTACGAGGAGAATTCGGAAAGTAACTACCGTTTTGAAAAAAAGGCCATTTTTATTTTTACATGAAAATACATTTATTTTTCAACATAGTTTCCGCTAATGTTCCAACACTTGTAGTGGACCTGTTTTTGTATACCATCTGCAAAGAAACTCCTGTCAGTATCGAGAGCCACGATTTCGTCTCATCGTCAGATCCAAAGCGCTACCTAGCTTCATGTGCAGGAACAAGTGGTAGTCTGACGGCGCCAAATCCGGGCTGAAGGAATTCTGTTGTGCTCGGCCCCATACTGCTGGTGTCACTCAATCAATTAGTCAACAGTTTCATTGGGACAGGGCCGGAACTAGGAGATTTTTTTAGGGGGGGGGGCAAAATTTAATTTTCCGCCCCTCCTTAAAATTTTCTATACAAAATTCATATCATTTTACCTTTTTTTTAGTAAAACTTTCTTTAATTGCCGCCCCCTGATATCTGCCGCCCGGGGCACACGCCCCCCCCCCACCCTAGATCCGGCCCTGCATTGGGAGCAATTCTATCACCTTGGCACTTGGCGTCGTTCGACTACCTCTTCTTTCTGCACATGAAGCGCGAGCTAGGTGGCAAGAGCTTTGGATTTGACGATGAGACGAAATCGTGGCTATCGATATTGGCGGTCTTTTCTTTGTAGATGGTATACAAAAACTGATCACCCGCTACGACAAGTGTTTGAACATTGGCAGAAACTATGTTGAAAAATACATGTATTTTCATGTAAAAATAAAATTGGCTTCAAAAGCCTTTTTTTTTTCAAAACGGTAGGGGGGGCCGGGGCCCGGCCCTTTTCTTTTTTTTTTTTTACTTACTTTCCTAATACGCCTCGTATAATAGAAATTTCCCATCCTATATAATAAAAATATTCATTAGAAATGATTGACTGATTTTATTTTTATTTTTTAGAGATATTTTTAATTTTAGTTAAATATGGTGCATATTATAATCTCATTTTCTTGCTTAATGCATCGTTTATTTTTTTTTTTAATTTAATTTAAAAAAAAATGATTTCATTTTCTTTTCTAATGAGATCTCATTGCGAAATGATCACTTTAAGCGGAAAATAATATTGAAATATAAACACTAAATAAATGGCTTTTTTCCATTATTCGCTGCTTAATTTTTTATATATAAAAGAAAAGTCAAAAAAAAAATATATATAAATATTAATAAAAATACATAAATATATTTATTTATTTATGAAAAAATAAATACATATATAAATATATATATATAAATCTCTATCTAAATATTAATATAAATTTACCCACTAGATTTATTGTTAAATAAATATAGTAATAGTATTTTTTAATTATAAAAAACAAAAAGAATTTTGTAAATATTTGAAATGAAACAAAAAGAAAAAGATTTCTACAATAGAATATTAAAAATCTTTTTCTTTTTATTTTTTTATATATTAAAAAAAAAAAAAAAAAAAAAATAAGAAAGGCAGCTATTATTTTAAGAAAAATAAATAAATATATATATATATAATGATAAATTTGATTAAAATCTTTTCATTTTAAATAAAAAAATAAAAATCCCTTTTGCGGGGTGAAAAAAAAACAAACTATTTTAATCAAATAAAAAAAATGTATCATTTTTTTTTTAAATCAAACTAGCTATAATGCAGTAAAACTTCGATTTAACTGATTATACATATATACAATTTTTTTCTTATTTTTATAGTATAAGAATAAATGTTATGCTGTGAAGGATGGATGAATCTAAATGAGAAAAAATCTTCTATTTGCTTGAAATCTTCTCTCCCGGATTCATTGTTATTTATTTATTAGAAGATGTTTTAAAATTCTTAAGATGCTTCAGGAGTCAAATCTATTCGCATGTTTTTGCTGAAAAGATGGCGTTAGCGGTCTTAAAAAGTTAACCCAACTATTACGAAAATTTGTCAACAGATGGCAGGATGGATGGTAGGGCTATATTTAATCTCATGTATTTTTTTGATTTTCGTTCATCTTTTATTAATTAATTGTTTATAAATATTATTATATATTATTTATCATTTATAACAGCATAAAAATATATAAAATGTAAGGCTTATAAGTGATCTGATAATGCCGGCTGTTAGACTAGCCTGCCATCTTTTGCAAGAGTGCTGAACTATTTATCGGTTAATTTTTAAATAAATACGAAATTCACCTTTTCATTTAATTATAGATTGAATATTAATGATTTTTACATTAAATGACAATTTTCATAGTAGAACGTTTTTTTTGCATTTTCTATAAATATAAAAAAAAAATATTTTTTATTTAATCCTAAATAAAAAAAAAGCATTCTATTATGTCAAATGCTCACGAATTTAAAACAATAAAAAAAAAAACACATAAATACTTAAAAATGCCAGAGTAGTTACGGACTCAATGTGCCCTCCTGAAGCCCCTTAATCTCAAAGCCTGGAAAGCAAAAAAAATTGGGGATCCAATTCACATTCTGTATCAAGACCAAAACAGAGTGAAATAAAATTTTTCAAATTGATTGAATTATTACTTTCTCTTACTGAAATATATAGAGAGAAAGTATTCGATTCATGTCAAAAATTCGATGTTGAGATTTTGATGGATCTTCACGTTTTTTTTTCTATATATCTTGCTCTAAAAAAAGTCCTTATTTGAACTTCAAATAAAATAAAACTAAATCTACATCATAATTAATTTTTTTTTCTCTGGAATCTCATGAACTTATATTAAATAGTTAAATCGTGGATTTACTGTAAAACTCAACTTAAAATGTGGCCATTTTATTATTTACTAATTTATATATATAGCTAATATATTATTTATTGAAAAATATAATAAATGTGTTTTACGATAAAAAAAATCAAAGTAAAAAAAATTCATTTTGATTTTATTTTAATCCATTTATGATGGGATTTATTCCCATCATTTTTTTTATTTTATTTTTAAAAATTTTCTTCTCTCTAATTATAATTTTTTATTCACAAAATTTTCCGTATTTTTGGTGTGGGGGGAGGAGGTCTATAGAAGCCTTTTTCCAAAAACTTTTTTTTTTAAAAATTTTATTTTTAAATTAAATGAAATTTTTTTGAAAAACATTTTTTATCAGGTGGGGATTTTAGATTTTCAGAGCTCCAAAGCCTTGAATAGCGGGGGGGGAGGTGATGCCTATATATCTATATATGTTTATAAGTTTGGGGGGGGGGGGGGGGGGGGGCCCCCCCCCCCCCCCCTACACACCCCCCCGGTATTTTTGTTTGTTTTATTAAGAAGCTCTTTTTCAACATCTGAGGTCCTTTCAATTAATAGGTGCCAAATAAATTATTGTCTCTTGTAAAGGGGAAATGAAACAGAACAAAAAAGGCGATACTCTACTCACTGGTACAGTGAGTGCCACAATTAAGTTCCCACCATGTATTTAGAGCCTTAAGTTTATCGTATATAGTTGGTGAAATAATAACTGGTACAGATAATTTTCAAATTTAAAATTATTCCACTATACACCATATACTTCATTAAGACTAGTGCCAGATGGGAACTTAATTATAGCGCTCACTGTACGACCCAAGTTTTTGACAATTAATGGTATAATTACAACTTTGCACTCTTTTGCCGCGTGGGTTTTAAGGATGAAGAACGATCGTCATTCCCCTGTCTCTAAAAAATTTATTTTGAGGGCCGGATTTTATTTTTTCTCAAAGATACCGAATTGAAATAGCAATAAATATTAAACAAATTTCACTTCATTTTTTTTTTTTTAAAGGAGAGAATCAAAGATTAAATATTGAATTTATTCGGAAATTTGATGAAATGAAGAACAAACAGTAATAGAGGCCAAGAGCGGGATTCTCGAATTTTACTGCTTGTATTATCATATTTATACAATTTTACAGAGGGCTCGCTGGTGTAGTGAGCTAGGGTGTCAGCTTCTGCAAAGAAGATCCCTGTTCAAATCCTTGGCGTGCGGGATTTTTCATTAAATAAAAATATTTATTTAATGTAAACAAATCCTCAAGCAAGCCCTGGATTGGAATATAGGATCTTACCACAATAGCCCTCAGGCAACTCTACGAGGAGAGGGAGTTGCTGTGGCATCCCGTCCTGTGGAAGGGACGTAAAGAAAGTTCCCTCTCAGTGATGCATTCTTCGAAAGGAGTAGGCTACACGCCGGTGCTGAGGGAGTCCCTCCTCAAACTAGGACATCCTCCATAGCATAGAAGAGGTTGAATATAAGGAGCCGGTTGGAACCAGAAATAAGGATTAGTTCACTAGCTAGAGACGAGAAAAGCAGGAGGAGGAGTTAGAGATCGGAAATGATGTAACTTCACGGGGTGCCGATAGATGGCTACGGCCAGAGGCCGGTTGGGTTTGAGGTGTGTGTCTTCGTACACGAAAGCACCTCGGGCAAATAAACGGGGATCCCGATAGGAATTTCAAATAAATAAAAAATACAATTTTACATGTTCCGGAATAAATTCAATATTTATCGTACTTAGAGACAATTCTTAAACAAAAATTTTCCCCTCTATAAAATAGATTTTTAGAGAAACAAAACAAACCATCTGTTTGTGTCTCAGATGCCATCATTTTCATTATTTTATATTTGTAAAAATCATCGAATTAATTTTATTTATTTAAATATATCTCTTTGGCTTCGATATGTACTTAATATATTAATAAATATGAAAAAAATATTATTCTTTTTATATATATATATAAATTTAGAAAATAGACGGGTGGTAGCTTAATTTATTTTAATTTTTTAAATGTAAATGTGTGCATATTGTGTATTATATAAAAACAAGTTGAACTTTTTTATATACTATATATATATATAAATATATCTTTCCAGTATGCATATTTATTTATGTATATATTGCATATATACACTATAATATTATTTTTTAAAAAGATAAATTAAAGATTAGGTTTAAAATTATTTTTTTTTTATGAATCGATTTGCCAATTCAATCATTTCTTTTTTTTTTTTGCTCTCCTATTTTATTAATCCTGTATCTTTTCTTCCTACCAGATCCTTTTCCATTCCAAGGAGGCGTCTACACCGAAAAGGACTTCCTGTAGGATCTCATTAATTACTGCTGCTTAGTTTATAACGACCTATCTGGGGAGAGGGGCCTTGTTTTGGAGAGGGCCTTGAATTCTTGTATTCGTTTTATTTTTGGGATCCCAATCGACCAGCACATAACGCCCTATTACAACAGTTTGGGTTGGCTCAAACTGAAAATATTCTAGGGTGTTATGTGTTTGGTCTCCTAAGGAATGAAAGGCCCTCTTATTTATTCGGTGACCTGAGATTCAGGAATTCGCGGATCTCTAAAGCTCTCAGGGTGAGTCCGCTGGAGCATCGAACCGTCACTTATGGGAGGTCGTT
Source organism: Euborellia annulipes (assembly GCA_023213315.1). NCBI lineage: Eukaryota > Metazoa > Arthropoda > Insecta > Dermaptera > Anisolabididae > Euborellia > Euborellia annulipes. The sequence goes on along the minus strand of JAKCPI010001676.1, from coordinate 27,563 downwards.
TGCTGTCGAATCTGTCAGAGTGTGGAACGGTATCCCGGACGAGATAAGGCGATCTAGAACTCTAGCCGCTTTTAAACAAAAATTTTTTGATCGTTTGTTGAATGAGCAGAGGGGCGCGATTTGCGGACGGCGATGAAGCTGAGGTGAGGAGGAAGATGGAGAAAGTATTGTTGTCAGTTGACTTGTAATTATTATATACATGTTATTTTCAGATGCTCCAGGAGGCCGTGGCCTCAGAGCATAAATAAAGAATCTATCTATCTGCCCTCGGGGCTTGGTGTAGATGTTAGCGTGCTAACCTCGTATACCAAAAGTCGCGGGTTCCGACCCCCAGGCAGTCCGATGATTTTATTTAAGCCATTTGGATACCAAATGGCTTAAATAAGAATGCCTGGACCCCAATAATAGATCAATTCTTAAATAACGGTTATCTTCAAAGTCTTAAATGGCCTAAGTTGCCGAAAAGGCTGTGTGAATGTGTGTGTGAGTGTGAGTGTGAATGAGAAAAAAGTGTAATGTTTAAAAAAAAAAAAAAAAAAAAAAAAAATCTATCTATCTATCTAATTGGTATTGTTGTATTTTTTTAATTAAATATAGAAGATGAAGAAAACAGAATTTTTTCGGCCTAAAACTCGTTTATTCATACTTTTGTTGATATACAATAACTATTGAGAGTTTTGGGCCGAAAAAAATCACTGTTTTTCATTTTTTGTATATAGAATTAGAAATCAAAGAGAGAGCAGCTAAACTTAATTTCATTTATTTCCCCTCAGAGCTGACGTTTCGGTCCTTTTTAGGGCAGCGTTTTTCAAACTGTGAGGCGCGCCTCCCCAGGGAGGTACGGACTAGTCTAAGGGGAGGCGCGGATATTAGGGACCGGAAAGTCGCTAAAATACCAGTTACGTAACGCGTTGTTCAACCTCCCCTTGTAACGCATGGTAACATTTTACGAGACCCCCCCCAATTTGGGGGCTCCCCCAAATTGCTTTACGTAATACTTGTACGCTGCCTTAGCCACAGCTCGCAATTTTCCAAATCATTGCCAGGTACATAAAAATGAAAATTATGTACCTGTTATGTACCTATTTATTATATAAGAATTTTTCAACAATGTATAAAATCCACTATGACACTTTCATAATGACATCGCCAGCTCTGAAAATGGTTCAAACACGTAACCGAAACGTCAGCTGTGTGAATTAATCAAATAAAGAAATAACCTTAGCTGTATCTCTCATTTTTACCCTCTTATTAAAAAAAATATACATATAATAAAGGCAAATTTTCAATAAATTTTTTTTTTTAATCTAAATTTCACCGTTTTTTCCTAATGTTTATAAATTTTACATATGAATTTTAATACCGCCCTGATTCTAATGTATCCAATTACTCATAACTAAATATATGCACAACTTTGAATTATCAAAGCTAACAGAAATTTGTGTGCTGTGCAATATCACACCAGATTAAAAAAAAATGCCTTCATACTGCGCGCCATCTCCATCCCCCCACTCCTTTTTGAATGCCCCCCCTCATTTTTAAAGGAGAAAGGGACGCCCTCTACCAAGAGTCAGTTGGCTTTTCGCGCGCCATCCATTCACTGCATATTCGCGTTTTTTATTAAAAGTTTTTTTTTTGTTTTGTGATTATTAGTGCTCATCAGTGTTTTAATTAGTGCCCTTGGATAATGGATTATTAATTTTAATGGTCGTCATCTTTCTTCGCCTTGTCTCACACTGCGGGGTCAACTCAGGATTATTATTAACGGTATTTATAATTAATTTAATTATTCTCACTCTCTCTATTCTCTTGTAAAATTGCGTATCCTAAAATTTTCTACCATATAAATTTGTATTTGATAAAAATCCTATTTCTTATTCTTTTATTATATAAATGTCATATCATTTTAATAATTCGTTATTAAAATATATTTCTAACAAAATCCATTTTTCTTGGAACCAAGGCATTCTTGGAATTTGAATGTCAAGTGCATAAGAGAATCAAATCATACAACAAGCAAGCTTGTTATTTAGTTCGAACTCTCGCCGCTTGGTGGTACCTCAATCTGAGATGATATTTTTCCTTTTTATCAAATCAGAGTTGGGTTTTATACCCCGATTTTGCACGTTTTATACACCCCCCAAAAAAACAAAAGCTTTTAAGCTGTTTTTTTTTCAGGGAGGGGGTTGTTTTTTTTACAGTTTTATACCTTTTATACATCGGCCTAGTTTTATCCGCGATAGTTTTATACATGTATAAAACCGTGTATTATACTCGGCGGGATAAAACCTGCCAACTCTGGAGATGATATCAAAGTGTCTTTCCTATTTTTAATACTCCACAATTTATAATTCATCATTTCTTTAAATGAATTTGCTTTATAATTGTATAAAATTAATAGATGATGATTAGAAATCTAATTTTTCTATTATTTATCCACACCAAATTTTTTCATATCAATCCATCCCAGTGCAGGGGCGGATTAATGCAATTTTGCCGGGGGGGGGAGGGGGAGAGGCGTTTTTTTTTTTTTTTATTTTTTATTTAAGGACTTTGTCGGCATCTATGGCCATTTAGACCCCGGTAAAACCGGAGATGTGGAGGCTCATTTAGGTCAAGCTAGAGGAGTAAAGAGTGGGGATAAGGTGCATGCCGGCTGATCGCCAGCAGCTCCTTGTAAGCTGCTTATGCGCGCTGGGTGGGGGGAGAGGCATTTTTGTGCAATTCAAACCGAACAACACATATATTGTATTTTCATACACTAAACAAACAGAAAAAATCATTGTGTGGTTTTATGAAACCACGATGCAAGTGAAACTTTTTTTTTCGGATCGTAGGCTTTTAACTGAAAATCTTCAGGAAATTATTAAAATCGCGTTTTTGATCTTAACTTAATAATTGGAAAATGGGAAATCAATTGGCGTATGTTAAATTAAAAACTGAGAAAAATATTTATTTAGTATTTGAATCATTTTAAATTATTTTAAAAATTACTATTTTATCAATATAAAAATTGAAAAATTAAATCTCACAATTATTTTTTTTATAATTCGTCATATATATTAAATTTCAACTTTTCCTATTTTTGTCGTCATGGCTTGTGACGTCATAACTTGTAGCGTCACGGCCTTTGACGTCACGGCTTGTAACTCGACATGCTGATAGAGAAACGAAAAAATTTGTGTAGATCAAAATAAAGTTTCACTTTCACACTTTTTTCTCATTCACACTCACACTCACACACACATTCACACAGTCTTTTCGGCAACTCAGGCCATTTAAGACTTTAGACGATAACCGTTATTGATAAATATACATATAGGGGTCCAGGCATTCTTATTTAAGCCATTTGGTATCCAATTGGCTTAAATAAAATCATCGGACTGCCTGGGGTCCGAACCCGCGACGTTTGGTATACGAGGTTAGCACGCTAACCTCTACGCCATGCCCCGAGGGCTAAGTTTCACTTTTAAAAAAAAATGCTATAATTTTTCGAGCTATTTGTTTTTTTCACTAGCCCGAAGGGCTCGCAAATTTATTTTTAAGGGCTACCGAATTGAATAGCTTCGAACTGAATGGTTTCTGACCGAAGTAAGCCGAACCCCGAATTCCCTAGTTGTTTTAAATTTTTTTTTTAATCTAAGGAAACCAAACTGCAACCGAAGGGTCCGAAACAATTAGGCCGGGACCACTGCAAGTTGTTTAAAAAAACAAACAAACAGATATTTGCCTCTCCTCGTCATGAGACCCCCGCCCAGCCATAAGCCAAGCAGCTCGTTGTGGGCTGCTGGCGATCAGCTGGCATCCCCACTCTTTATTCCCCTAGCTTGACCTAAATGGGCCTCCACATCTCCGGTTCGACCTAGACCCCTTTCCTATTTATTTCAATTGATTGGTAACAAATTCAATTGAAATCATAATTTTTTTTAGATTACTAGTTTTTATAACTTTTTGAATTTTTTCTCGGGGGGGGGGGGGGCGATCGCCTCGCCTCCCCCTTGATCCGCCCCTGTCCCAGTGAGGATATTGTCATAGTTAAACAGAGGCGTACCTAGACAGTTGGGGGCCTGGGGCTTCACTAGAATAGGGGGCCTATATACATTTTCTACCAGAGGTGTATATTGAATTTTTCGGGGTAGGGGGGCGAACTCATTTTTAAATATCCCCCTTCTCCATACACAAAAAGATTTTTAAAATACCGTATATCCCTGAACCCCGAGGGCCCCAGGGTCTCTCAAAGACAAATTTTCAATAATTTTTTTTTATCTAAATTTTTCCGTTTTTTTGTATTAGATTGTCTTTCTGCTTATTCTTAGAAACGGGATACATTAGGGGGGGGGGAGGGAGGGCATCAAAATCTAATGTTAAAAAAAAACATTGATTCTTTATTTTAACTTCTTTCTATATGATTATAACAGTTAACAACAAGAAATATGAAACTTGTTCGCATATTTTGTTTTTAAACTGGCCCTGTTTATTTTATTTTTTTTTTCACGCAATATGTACGTTGGATTTATCAATTTTAAAAAATAATACATACCCATTCCCTTAATAAAACTCTTGTAACTAAATTGTGAAAAAGTTAGGCATTTTAATTTTCGAGCTATTTTAAAGTCAAGTATCTAGTTGATTTAATTGCCGATAGAAAGCGTTGTGGTTGTCAAATGGAGCGAAATGGAACGAGATCTCGCCTCTCATCATTTGAACCCTTTGAATCTGCTTATATGACAGAAGAGACTGACTTTGAATAACGGTTGGAATTGGACTATGCCACCCTTACAAAAAAAAATTGTTTCATCAATATTATTTTTTTTTTTTTTCTCTTGTTATTTATTTATTCATTTTGTAAAATATTTTTGGTTTTTGTTTTATTGAAATATAAAAATGATTTTTATATTTGGAATTAGGTTCTTTTTTTTTGACTAGTTTTAAGTTGGTGTATTTTCGGTGGCGTTAAGCCACGCCTCCAAAAGTTAAGCGACAGCCGGCCCAATTCGAGTCGGAAGCCCCTGATTTGAACTAAATACTGATAATAACAAAGTCTCTACCCAGTGGCGTAGCGGTTTATTTTATTTTTTTCACGCAATATGATGCTTGATTGGATTTATCAATTGTAAAAAATAATACATCCCCTTCCCTTAATAAAACTCTTGTATCTAAATTGTGAAAAAGAAAGGCATTTTAATTTTCGAGCTATTTTAAAGTCAAGTATCTAGTTGATTTAATTGCCGATAGAAAGCGTTGTGGTTGTCAAATGGAGCGAAATAGAAGGATGAGACGAGATCTGGCCTCTCATCATTTGAACTAAATAGTGATTATAACAACGTCTCTACCAAGGGCGGATCCAGAGGTGTTTCTTGGGGGGGGGGGTATCTGGTGTGATTCTGTCGCACAGCACCAGGGGCGTATATAGAAATTTTTTTCTCGGGGGGGGGGGGCCTGTTCTTTAAAATTTTTCTACGAAAAATTTTGTTTTTCACGGAACCAAAAAATTTTGAGAGGCAACATTTTTTCCCGTCCGTTAAAATATTTTTAGCTTTTTTTTTTAGAAGCAGGCAGAGTACTTCTACCCGCGGAACCATAAATTTTCCTACGGAACCAAAAATTTTTTTATGTGCCGTTCGCGGTACCAAAAATTTTTTCCCGTCCATTTCAACATTTTACCTTTTTTTTTAGAGAGCGAAAAATTTTTAAATATCTGCTAAAATACAATTTTTAAGTATTTTTTTTTTTGGAATTTTGCGTTAAAAAATTTACCTTTTTTATCGAAAAAAAGTATTTTCCAAATCTCGGGGGGGTAATTGCCCCTTACCCCCCCCCTTCTATCCGCCCTTGGTCTCTACCATCAAAGCTAGGGAGTAAAACAAAATTTATTTTAGTAGTATAGTAATAAATAATTAGGAAGTTAGTATTCACTGATCTCAAGTGCATATAAGCTTTATATAAGGTGTCCAAGTGAGGGGCGTATATAAGGGGGCGGGGGGCGAGGGGGCCCGGCCCCCCCCCCCGAAATTTCCCAAACACATATACATATATAGGGATATACAGACATCAGCGCAACAAATTTTTCCGCAGGATGGAAAACTTTGGTTCCGCAAAAAGAAAAAGTGTTCCGCAAAAAATTTCGTGTGAAAAAAAATTTGGTTTCTTAAAAAAAAAATTTTCCGCAGAAAAATTTTTTGAGGTCGGGCCCCCCCCCCCGAAAAAAAATTTCTATATACGCCCCTGGTCCAAGTTATCCAAAGAAATTGTACAGTGCTTCAAGGTTGTATTTCTTTTACTTTTTCATATTATTAATTCTTAAATTTGACAGCGACTTTTTAGAGAGTTTTTTTTTTTTTGCCAAAAACATACCGACTAAAAAAGAAAATAGACTTTTAAAGGCAACTTTTTTCCAAAAATAAAAGACTTTTTTCCGCTCTCTACTTATAATAATAAAAATAAATTATCTTTTTCAACTTTAGTTTTCTTGAAAAATAAATACAGAGATAAACTGAAGGTTTAGTGCGATTTAAGGCTAAAACTATCCAGTTTTCATCCAAATATTGACGCTCTTGTAGGCATAAAACAAGGACAAAAATAGCATTGATTTTTTTCAAACCTGACCCATAGTTTTTAAGATTGCTTTTTGTTCTTAATACAAACTAAATGCAATAAAATCATTTTTTTTTTTAAAGTAATTTTGTACCAACCCATTTTACTTACATATACACGCACACATTTATACCCAGTATACCCTAACTACCTACCGCGACTCGAAAAGCCTACTACCTAGTTACTCGAGGCGGCAAGAGATGGCGTTAGTTTTTCCCATAGGGAAACAAGGGATTTATTCCATTTCATTTGAAAGATTCCAGCTAATTAATTAAGGGTCAAAAATTAATTATTTTTTAACACAATGATTACTAATTTAATTATCTATAAGATATAGAGCGAATTTTTTAAAAATATCTTTTATTTAATGCGATTAATCTAAAAAAAAATATTATTTTTTCGAAAATCAAAAAAAGGGCTTCTATAAGTTGTAGATATTTTAAATAGCTTTAATTTAAACAATATTTGAGGTCGATAGCTTCAAAATTGTGGCCGCAATCTCCCAAAATTAGCACCCCGAGACGCGCACCTTAAATGGCAATAAATAGATATAATTCTCGTTCTTTTTCTTTAGTCTATTTATTACAAAGGGAAAGAGAAAGAGAGATCCCCTCCATTTCTCTAAACGTCTTAATCAAATAAATGAGAGGTAATTTTGCACCGTGGGAATTTCATCAGCTGTACAACATCCAACACATTTATTATTTAGAAAAAGAAACACAAAAACAAAAATACATTAGAAATAATAATAAAGGAGAGGAAAAACAAAAAGAGAGGGGGCAGTTTTGAAAAATTACGAAAAATAACGCAAAGCAATCTAACAAATGGAATTATTTATTTATCAACTAGTCGCAAAGCCGCCTTCGGCGGGCTTTCTGCCTAGCCAGGGGCTGCGCCCCTGGACCCCTTGCTTCTCCTTCGGCGAGCAAGTTTATTCCCAATTTGGGATATTTCTTGTTGCAATGCAAGTGTTAAGATGTTAAGGAAGGATCTTATATTCAAGCGAGGCGAGGGTACCGATTGGGAACAGCACAAAAGGGTCTGTTTATGACTGTTTAAAGGGTCAGTCACCTGCGTCCTCTCTTCGCCTTTTCAACTGCTGCGTAGCCCCCACCCCCAGCCCATAGTCAGGTAGGAAGCTGGTTCACATAGCATAAAGGACGCTCTCTAATTTCTAGCCAATTTGTTGATTTTGTGTTCCCATATTGAAGAAATTTGATTATAATTAATTTTCCAAAACATTTAAGAGATTCAAATTATTACTACAGTTACTCCCAGAGCCATATACTATATGTATACTTAATTTCAAATGGATTCATTGAAAATTGTGGATTTCTATAGAACATATACTTACATATTTACATACATACATTTTTCCCATTTCATTTTTATATATATAGATACAATTTTTGACATTTTCATCTTCTAATATTATTTTTTTTACTATTTCTTAAAATATCTTTTAAAGTAGGTCTAAATATCTTGTATAGGAGAAGGGATATCAATGTTCCACTATTTATTTATTCTATTTTAGAATTATATTCATTGAAATGCAAATAGAAATTAGAAAATATCATAAACTAAAAAATCTGGTGTGACTATCGCACATCACACAACTTTCTCTTACCTTTGGTAATTGAAAGTTGTCTTCTGTGCTTGTCACTCCACATTTTTTGTGTCAACATATATTTATTTTCCGCCGATATATTAGAATTCAAAATGTCAAATTTATAAACATGGGAAAATATTTATATTTTGTTAGCATGTCAACCATTTCTTCTATCTTTCCTATGAAGTACAAGAATAAAGTGTACTTCAAACAATTTTGAGGGCAAAATGAGAATATACATTTTAAAAGAGCAGCTAAAAAAATAATTGATTTTTGAATTTTAAACAAAATCCTTGGAGCAAATTTTGAGAAAATCGAAAAAAAGTGATTCAGTAAAGTGCTAGTACTCTTGGACCGATTTTGTTTAAAAGCTTATTTTCACGCCTCAAGGGGATGTCTAACTTAAATATAAAATTTCAACATCCAAACTCAATTCCTTCATCCTTTAAATCAAACACACAGACAGACAGACAGAACATGTCGCGAAAACCACTTTTTTGCATATTTAGGGGACCTCAAAACGTGTATATCCATCAAAATTCGAATTTTGACATGAAACCAATACTTTCTCTCTCTATATATATTAACATATATATAAAGGTAAAAGCGAAAGTAAAATGACTGAATATAGTCAAAATATAATCTGACAAGTAGATGTGAATATAGCAGCGCTGTTTTGACTGACAAGTAAAAGTAACCCAAACATGAAATTCCGATTTCATTGAAACTTGGTACAATTAAATAAATGATAAATCTATATTTATATTAATTTGAAAAAATTTCGACCAATGAATGAACAGTTTATTTTTAAAAAAATTTTTATTCCTGAAAATCAGTACAATAGTGAAAATCATTAAAAAAAGTGTTTCAAATTCCAAGTTAGTCATATTCAATATTGAATTCAAGTGATTTCATACATAGGCCCGGAACTGGGGGGCAGAGTACTTGCCCCCCCTGGCATCCTACAGGGGGGCAGAGGGGGCAAAATTTCTTCTTTTATTTCATTTATTTTTAAAAATGATATATATTTACTTTTGAAAATAAAATCTTCTAAATTAAAAAAATTAAAAGAGTAAGAAATTCATTTTTTTCAAATTTTTCCAAAAATTTTTGATAAAATCACTAGCAAATTTTTAAAATTTTAATTTTATTAAAATTGTGATTTTATTAAAATTTTTAAAGTTTTATACCAGATTTGTTTTTGTTTTATACTATTTGAACATATTAAATTATTTTATTTTCTAAAAAAATTTTTTTTAAGCCCCCCCCCGACTCAAATTCGTTCCGGCGCCCCTGATTTCATACAATTGATAATTATGCCTAAATAATTAATATTAGCATTAGGTTTCTATCTAGCATCTCAACAATAGTATTAATGACCATTCAAAACACTTTGTAGCTGAAAATCTATCTTGTTTAAAAATTTTCAAAAACTGATGCAAAAGTGGACAGACAGAGATCTATTTTCTTTTATAATATAATTTTGAAATAAAACTAGGTCCCCCGTAAGTGCGCTTCTCCTTCTTCAAGCGCCCCCGTTAACCCATAGCCTACACCAAACCCATTAATTTCTGTTATCTGACTATACCCCTTCAATAACATTATCAAGCTGAAAAGTTTCAAAATCCAACAATCAATTCACTCAACAAACAGCTAAAACCCCTTTCAAAACAACTTGAAATTGAAAAGTCTACCTGTTTTAAAAATTCAAAAATTAATTTTTTTAAAAAGTTCTGTTATTTTATTGGTCGAATTTTTTCTCGTTTAATGCATATTTATATTAGTTGTTTAATTGTACAAAGTTTCATTGAAATCGGAATTTCTGTTGTGGTTTCTTTTATTTGCAAATTTGGAAATTTCCTTGAGAATTGCTGCCATTCATAATCGTTGATGTTCCTCGACTTTTGAGCAGTAGTAGTTACTAGTTACTGTAACGCGTTACTCTTAAATATAAATATTTTGAAAATAAAGAAAATAACCTTCTCTCATTCTTACTTCAGGTAGGCCCAAAGATAAACGATTTAGGTGATTTCATGAATTTATGAAAACAAATTTATTTCTTAAAGAAATTATTGTAATTTAAAGGAATATCCGGAGATATCGGCCGACCATTCTAACAAAATGTTTTTGGATTAGAGGAAAAAAAAGAATATTTTTATTATCTTATTGTATTTTATACAATTTTATACAATGTAAAATTATAAGTTTGTTAAATATAAAATTATTTTGTTTTTATAAATAACTTCATTTATAATATTTTGTGTAATACTTAAATATTTAAATATCTCGTCTTGGGGTCTAGGGTTTGAACCCCCCGGACTACGCCCAATGAGGATAGAAATCTCTAAATAGAGATAAACCAATGGAGGATGTTTATCATGAAATTGATTTCCTTTTTTAGTTCGCATTTGTGGAACACAATCAACCGACAAAATAAAACCTCAAAGATAACAAGGAAGTCGTTGAGGAAAAAAACAAAACAAAACAAAAAATTGATATCTTTTACATATTTTATCTAAGGACTAGTAGCGTATCCAGGTGGGGGGCGAAGGGGGGGGCCTCCCCTCCCCCCCCCGCTCCAGGTGCATCCGGCTTTTTCCCAAAGTCTTCGTTTTTTTTTTTTTTTTGAAAATTTATAATAAATTCATTTTATATCACAAATCCGGAGAAGAATTACGAAAAAAAATACCTCGAACGCGATTCGAAAAAAAATGTCGAATGAAAAAAGGCGCCCCAGTTAAGGTGGATTCACACCGGGACCTGACTTGACTTGAATTGAGTCCGGTGGCGAACCCAACCTATGTATTTCTATTGGCTGGGTGCGAAGTAGGTGGTGGGGGAACCACGAATCGCTCGCAGCGCCCGTTGTGACCAAAAAATGAACTTTCGGAAGCCCAATTGTCACTAATTAATACGTAGTATTACGCATTATTAAGCAAAAATAATCAAATATGGGTCACGAAACCTGCTGCGTAGTTAACTACAAGAACACTGGTAAAAACAGTAATCACAAATTCTATAAATTTCCACAAGCAATTTGGAAACAAGAGAAAAAAAGTAAGCTAACCTATAAACCAACATTTCTTTCTAATATTATTTTGTATGTTGTAGGAAGTAGCACGTAGTTTACTTTTTGTTTTATATTCAAGAAACAGCTCAAGGTTTTGTTTTATTTCATGCCGATGGATCGCTAAAATTTGTTTATTTCTTTACTTAGGTTAGGTTAGGTAAGGTGAAGTGGCCGTTCCCAAATAGGCCCTTTGTGATACCACGGTGAGGCTATCCCCCTTTCCTACCCTAAGAGAAGATTTCGGCAGGATGTTTGAATTATTTGCGGCAAACTGGATATTTCTTTACTTAATTTTCGTGAAGACATGCCTGAGAAAGGCCGTGTGTACTATTCGGAAATTAATTGATTGTGCAATTTTAAACGAGAAATAAAAAAGGTCAATGTTATTATAAACCCTGTAGATTTAAATTTACAAATAGAATATATGTAAATTATGATATTTCATTGAAATTATTTTACTCTTCGTAATGACAGCCAGCCATTTGACATTTCAAAGTCCTTCCTAATTGCAACCGCCAGTTGGCGCTTCCATCGCCCACCCAGCCAATAGAAATGGATCGTTTTGATAACTTACCTACCCCAACATTAAAATAGCCTCCCTATGGGGAAATACATTGTGTTTGTCCTTCAGCATTAAAATAGCTGAAGGACAAACACCATGTATTTCCCCATAGGGAGGCTATTTTAATGTTGGGGTAGGTAAGTTATCAAAACGACCCATACATAGGTTGGATTCGCCACCGGACTCAATTCAAGTCAAGTCAGGTCCCGGTGTAAATCCATCTTTAAGCTTGCCCCTCCCCCTGCTCCCCGGTTACGCCGCTGGGACGATGGTATCTAATCTCTGCTCTAAAAAACACAACTAGTAAGAATTTTCTTTATAAATCAAACCATATATCCATGAAAAGTATTTAGGTTTTATTCTCTAATGTTGTCAAGAATCCATTTAATGTCATCATATTTTGCAATGGAATAAAAATATGGACGAGATGTTTGATCTCTGTAATATCCCAAATATATTCCAACCAGAAAATATTTCGATTTACCCTTAAAGAACTCGGAAGACATGAGAAGAGAAGGAATTATGTCTCCTCTGTCAACTTGTGATGTGCATAAATACTCCTCTACACATATTTCATCATTCTGATGTTCTTTATATACCCGAGTAGACCAATAAAATTTTTTCTTCAATTTCTCTGGTACCAACACCTATAAAAATAGCACCTGTATAATCCTTCTCCAATAACTCTGACGAAACAGGGAGACATATAGGTGTCGCTTCATAAGCCGGACGTTCTAATCTTAACAGGGCAAGTTGACTATTACTATCTTTGATGATATTTTCAATATAAAATCGAATCCCCTTTGGTGCACAAATCATCTCACGATTAACGTCTTCTAAACAATATTTAGGAATTCCATTTTCAAAGAGATATTCACCTAATTGAACATATAATCTAAAAAAAGAAAACGAGAATTATATTTAGTTACACTTATGCCGGGTTGCAAGAAAACAGTTCTGTAAATATTTAAAGTCTGTTAGTAAACATCGCTTTGGGCTTTAAAATTATAGGCTGTTGCTAAAGCAACTTTAAAGGAACCGTTAACTATTCCCTGCTGTTAAGATATATAGATAGATGCAAAACGACCACCAAATGACAGCTCTCTATGTAGTTGGCCATTTGACCGCAAGGGCGCATTGTCAAATTGTATAATTTATAATAGTACCAAAATTATAAAATAAATTAAAATAGTAATTATATTTGTATTCTTTAAATTTTAATTGTTAATATTAGGTTACAAAACAAAAATTTTAATATTTAAATATCGTAAAATAAAAATAATAAATTCGTTGGTAGATCTGGCTGTCAGATGTTAAATTATAAAGAAACTGGGAATATACTATAACCTCACTTTTTCTCTTCGTCAGATGAATATCTATAATAATGAATAATATCACTTAATACGTTTCAGAAACTAAAGGAAACTCAATTAAATTAATGTATTTATATCTTACCTCTCTCGCGTGATAATATAGTCACTAAATTCTTTTTATTTCAATGAAACAAATCAGGTTAGTGGATACTTTATAGTTTTAAGGTCCGAATTTCAACCTTTAGTTTAAATACGCTTTTACGAACCAATCCCCTTAAAATACGTTCTTGCAACACTTTCTCCAACCCAAAATTATTTAGCGGAAGGTTTAAAGCACCAAAAGCGTTTAACGAACCGTTAAATACGTTCTTGCAACCCGGCATTATTAAACTATTTAATTAATAAATCAGATAGTTACATAGGATTTCTGGCATATGCACATTCCTTATGCGCTAATACATAATTTCGATTAATTAATGCTCCGGGACAATTGGATTTCTCGGTGGGTTCTAAAAAAAGAAAGATTAATTCATTTTTGGTAACTCTGACAACTAAAACAACAAAATATCAAATAATATCTGCCCACATCAATGGATACTCACTTTGTGTGTTATATCTGGTAATAATCGCCAGCCAAGGATACTCATAATAATGTACATTCTTTTGGGGATCCTTGTTAAGCCTCAATGTATAGAGAGGCTCTCCACACGTGTCGAATGGCAGGAGTCTTATATTGCGATGTTGAAGCAACTCCCCTGTTGGAGGTTTTTCTGTTGTTGCCTAAAATCAAACAATTTAATATTTCAAGTTCTTCTTGAATGCATGGTGGTGGGTGTCCTTATCTTTTAGAATAAGAGTTACCTGAAATGTAGTGAATTTGCTAGGGCAGCACAACATAATGGTGTGTTTCGCCTCTTCCTTATGACAAGCGGAATTAATCAGATAATCCCTAAATTCAGAAGAAATAGGTTCATATTTGACTATGTTGACGATTACAGCACAGTCATCCAATTTCATACACGTGCCCGTCTCGTGACGGGTAGTAACACAGGAATCCCCTTCTTTCTTGGACACTAATAGAAAAGACGAGGAAAATATTATGATGACTCGCTTAAAATGTCTTAATTTTTAATAAAAGCCTTGAGCTCACCTTCTTGAGATGCTCCAAAGAAGAAGAAGAAGGAAAATAGAAAGAGAGAGACAAAGAAGAAATTCATTTTGATTTCTGTTCAGTGCTATAAGACACAACTAAAAGAAATGAATGAGAGGAAAACTCTCCATTGGAGGGGCGAGGAACAGGAAAAGGAAGAGGATCCGCTCTATAGCTGATATCTAAGGAAAAAAAAGAACATTGTGTGGTTTTATGAAACCACAACAATGCAAGTGAAACTTTTTCGGATCGTAGGCTTTTAACTGAAAATTTTCAGAAAATTATTCAATTAAGGGTATTAATTAAAATCGCGTTTTTAATCTTAACTTAATAATTGGATAATGGGAAATCAATTGGCGTATGTTAATTTAGTATTTGAATCATTTTAAATTATTTTAAAAATTATATTTAATCAATTTAAAAATTGAAAAATTAAATCTCACAATTGTTTTTTAATAATTCTTCATATATATTCAAATTTCAACTTTCCTATTTTTGTCGTCATGGCTTTTGACGTCACAACTTGTAGCGTCACGGGCTTTGACGTCACGGCTTGTAACGCGACATGCTGATTGAGAAACGAAAAAATTTGTGTCGATCAAAATAAAGTTGGAAAACTTTCCCCCTGAGATGTGCCACTACTCAACTTGTTAACTCTTTCTATTTAGCTAATAGTTATCTTCCATTTTACGATATTTTTTCTCGCAAATCGTCCATTGTGTTTAAACTGATTTGCATTAAACATTGTAATATATTAAATAAAATAAATTTGAAGGCTTCTAAGATTTAAAATAGATAGTTGATGAATGCAATGTTGCCAGTTCTATATTACGTGAAATACTGCTCAAGTCAAAAGTCATTCATTTATTATTTTTGGTAATTAAATTATTAACTTAATCCAATTATAAACTATGATAGGTCACGACTAAATTATAATAAGGAATTTTGGCATTCAAATTTTTAATTTTATTTAAAAAAAAAAAAAATTTAGATTCTATTATGACTTACGATGTACTGTCCGAACAACCTTAAGGTAATTTAATATTCTTCTGATGCCATAAAGGGAGTGTGAATATATTAAAAAAAAAAAAAAAGAAGTGCGAAAATAAAATATTATTACCCTCTTAAATAATCCACTTGTATGTATATATTGGAAAATCATCGCGAAAAAAGGAGTATAAATATCTATACAAGGTGGGGGGGGGGGGGTGAGAGTAGATTTATTTTAAAAGTCACGTGATCCATTCTAAATGTCTATTGGGTTTTCGATTAAGGGCAGCTGGTGCTGAACATCCCTCGAGCAAGACGTGCCCTGTCGTCTTGATAAGGCCCCCCCCCCCTCTCCCAACCATGAATATTAATGCTCCTTCTGCATAGATACATATTATACTCTCCCACCCACCATTCAATGGGGTTACTTTCTTATGTGTGTGTGTATATATACACACACCCTTAAGGCAATATTGCTCGTTAAAATTGATGTTTTTCGAACATCATTCGCCAACTGATAAAAAACCTATCAAAGATTAAATATAAAAAAAAAAAAAAAAAAAAAACAAATATTGCAATAGAGTTTGAAATAAAATTTATTTATATGGGATATTTAGATATTAAATATTTAATTCTCATATTGCTAATACACCACACATTTGGAATTTTATAGTAGGGGAAAGTGGGGCAAAACCGACCCTCTAAGCTTTGAATTGAAACAGAAGAGTTATTTAGAGAGATTTTTATACGAAAATTAATCAGTATGCTTCCTTATACGTTCAATAGGCAATTGTATGAGTTTGAAACCAGTGATGCTTATAGTTATTTAATTATTGATTTTTTTGTCAACTTTTGCAAAATGACGGTTTTGCCCCATGGGTGGGGTAAAACCGGAACATGGGTGGGGCAAAACCGGAAGCCGTATAAATTCAATGAGAAAAAATATTCTTTCAAAATATTTATTCAAAAGTTAAAAAAAAATTTAAAAAAAAGATACAAATTCTACAAAACAAATAGTTACAAACAAAAATCGCAAACTAAAGTGTCATCTTTATCCTCAAAGTTCGAACAAGCATCATGGGCCCATCCTCGGCATTTAGACCATAGGACCAATCCCTCTCTATCTGTCGAATTAGCATATAGGTCATTACTAAAAATGCATGCTTCATCATCATCAACAGTCGAATCGTCACATTAAGCAGGAGTTCGTTCAGGAAATTCGGACTTAATGATGTCTTTGCTTTTAGCACTGTCTTCGGCTTTTTTTTTCTTCTTTTTTTTCATTTTCTTTCGTCAGTGTAAAAGAGAGTTTCCTTTTAGCTCTTTTACCTGGTTCTTTTTCCTTTCTGTCTATTTTCTTTTTTCCCATTAGACCTACTTTCTGTTTTTCTACATTCTTTTTTCTTTTTATAACGAATTGTGGCTGTTATATAATTGGATTAATGATACAAAAAGAGGATGCAGCCAAAAGATTCAAGGCTTTGCTCTCATGCTCTCTTGTGGGTAATGATAATTTAAATATACATACGACCAAATACACATGTACTGTATTATAACTAATTTGACTACATCTGTTTTATATGTTAATAATATAAAATATACTCTTGGAGGGCTGAAGATGGCTTTGTTAATCATAGCCGAAACGTTCCAAATAAAGAGTGTTAACTAAAACAGATGCTTTTTATTATTGGCTGCATCCTCTTTTTGTATCATTAATTCTTTTTTTCTTTCTTTTCTACTTCCAATTTATAAGGTGGTGATGTTAAAATTGCATTTTCCCCCGGCCTTCCCCAGGTTTTCCACCTTTCCTCTTTTTAAGTTAAATTAATAAATGCGAGTATTCGAATTATAACCTGTTATTTTCATTGATTTGTCAAGAAAAAAAAAAAAATGGTGGGGCAAAACCGACCAGATGCGATTTTGCCCCGCAGTATATAGCGAAACAAATTTGGTGTTTTTATAGTTGTAATGCAAATCGTGACAATTCATTACTATGTTAAAATATGCTACTATATACAGTGAATTCATATATTGACTTAACTTTTGTAAAAGTAGCAGTCTTGTCATATATAAAATAGGATTTTTGTCACCCTAAAATCAGACATGCTTCTCCTTTTGTTTTTATTTTCTTCCTGGCTGCATGTGACTATTGGTCATTATAGGTCTTCGGACCTTATGCACCCATTCCAAAAAAACAAAAAACAAAAAAATCAGACAAAAATTACGAAAATTTTCAAAAAATATTCACACCTAAACCACGAGGCCGATAGACAAGAAACACAGCTTCATCTACTTTTTTATAGCTGTCTTCTTAATAGTTGATATTGTTCTCACCGGAATTTCAGCTCACATCACACAAATACGAGAGTGGTCGGTTTGACCCGCCTGTACGGTTTTACCCCACTTTCCCCTAACATTTAACATTTAACCAACAAATTTCTAAACCAAAGAGATAATTTATAAATTAAATTAAATTGGCGTTGCAGCGTTAATGAATATATCTATTGGTGGCAGGGGCGTATATAGAAATTTTTTTCGGGGGAGGGGGGGGGGAAGCCTTAATCTCAAAAAATTTTATTTTCGCGCAATTTTCTTTGCGCGGAACCGGAATTTTTTCCCGTCCGAAAAAATATTTTACCTTTTTTTTAGAGACGAAAAATTCTTGCGGAACATTTCCTTTTTGTAGGGCCTACATTTTCGCGCTACGGGGCCGCGGAAACATTTCGGGGGGGGGCGAGACCCATTATTGCCTCTATATCCCTATATATGTATACAGCGGCGTAACTAGTCTTTGAGGGGCGGAGGGGGCAAGCTCAACAGGGGCGCCGTTTTTCGTTCGACCTTTTTTTTTTTTTAGTATTCGAATCTCGTTCCGGCTTTTTTTTGTCATTTTTCTCAGGATTTGTGATATAAAACCAATTTATTATGAATGTACAGTCCCTAAAATGAAACGCCACCCGCAAAACGCCAAACCTCTAGCACAAATTGACCGTGAGAAGGCAAACTCCCAAGACCACCGCGCATGCTCTCTGAGGTAAGACTCACCCCTCTATAAAAGCAGTCTCACGCTGGCTCTCTGCTCTCATTCGCCGTTCTGCTTCATTCAACGCACGGAACCTACGCAAGTCCCAATCGGGAATCAACACTAAATCAACAACTCTCTTTCTCTCTCCTGCCTTGAGTAACTTACAATTACGTCAAGTCGAAAGCGGGAATCGTCATTCTAAGCATTCAACTCTCATTCTCCCTCGCCTCGAGCACACTTACAACGGCGTCGTCGCAAGCGGGAATCAACACTCTCAAGAGCCAAGCAAACTTGCTTCTCTATCAACCGTCAACTCATCAATATAGTCATCAATTAACATCAAGAAGTCATCAAACATTTTATTTATTTTTGTATTTAAATTCGTTTATACAAACTTCAACTTTCATCGTTATTAAAATATTATTTTAAATCAACTCTTTTTTTTTTGAGAATCACCCGGTATCCTTTCCTGGATCCAACAATGAAATTTCAAAAAAAAAAAAGTCGTTTGGAAAAAGCAGATGCGCGAGGGGCGCCAAAGCGATGCTCCTGGGCCGGGGTAAAAAATTATGTAATTATAGAATAGAATATGATAAAATCACATTCGCTGGGCTATATATCTTAGAGGCCATAGGGCGCCTATGCCGGGGGGCTCGGCCCTCCTGGTTACGCCACTGTATGTATATGCATCTAGAAAATTTCGGAGGGGGCCTGGCCCCCTCGGCCCCCTTATATACGCCCCTGATTGGTGGTCCAGGCATTTGGTATCCAATTGGCTTAAATAAAATCGGTGGACTGCCTGGGATTTGAAGCCGCGACCCTTGGTATACAAGGCACGCACGCTACCAACTACGCCAAGCACGAGGGCTTGTTTGTATCTTACAAATTCACACTTTTTTCTCACTCACACTCAAGGGCGGATACAAGGGGGGAGGGTAAAGGGGGTAATTACCCCCTCCGAGATTTGAAAAAAATACTTTTTTTTTTCGAGAAAAAATGTATTTTTAATGTAAAATTTTAAAAATTAATACTTAAAAATTTGATTTATTTTTTATATTCTGGCAAACAAGTACAGAATGCGCCTTTAAATGACCGAAATTAAGAAAAAATTAGTGTGCTGTGCGACGAGTCACTCCAGATTACCCCCCCCCCCCCCCCCCCCCGAGAAACACCTTTGGATCCGCCCTTGCTCACACTCATACACACAGTCTTTTCGGCAACTCCAGGCTATATAAGACTGACGATAACCGTTGATTAATTAATATATAGTCTCGGGGAGCTCGATGGTTTTTTCTTTTGATAAAATTGAAAAAAAAAGTATTGTACCTCAGTAAAGTACTAGTACTCGAAGTATCCCAACAACAAAAGTACTCCAAAACAAAACCTACCTGTAGCCTTAATTTCATATTGGTACTTAAAATTTGAAATAAATCAGCGAATTTTTGAGAAAATTGAAAAATCTAAAAAAGTACATCACTAAAGTTGCCTACTTTTACTCGAGGTGTCCCAAAGATAAGATCAATCGTCGTTTCCTTTTTTTAATTTCTTTTACAAAACGATTTTTTTCTATTCAGTCTGTTTTGACTTGTTTTTCGGTCAAGGTTAATAAATTTACTAGAAATTCTGATTTTGAGAGGTATTTATTTTCTGGTTTACAAATACGGCCATTATTATACGTTTCGGCCCCAAGACGGCCATCAACAGAATTATTTATTTCTACAAAAATAATCGTTAAATAAAGTTTCGAGAAAAGTGGAAAAAAACTAAAAAAATACTCTTCAAACAATTTTGAGGGCAAAATGAGAATATACATTTTAATCAAAATCTTTGAAGCGAATTTTGTGTGCGGAAAAATAACTGCAAAAAGCATCAGTGAAGTACTAGGTGTCCACTTTTTTGTACTCAGGGGAAGTCACACAGTGTATTTTTTTTTTAAATTAAAATCTAGAAACTCTCTATAGATTACATATATAGGTAAGAGCAAATAAAAAATTCAAAAATATTAATTTTTTAGCTCTCACTGTACGCAGTATACTATGGAAGAGAGCTTGTGCAGAGATTCCGGTGTCCGTCCGCCCGTCCGTACGCATAAAAAGTACGGCCTGAACTAAAGGTCGTAGACAAATAATAATTACATATACGTATTCAGCATAAAAAACTAGTTCAGGGAAAAATACGTTTTGGCCCCTAGCACTTGCAATTTTTGAGTTATTAATTCTTAAAGTTACGCTTTCTCCCATAGGAAATGTATAGAGAAATATTTATGTATTCTTTTCATTTGTGTATTCCATGAATGTAAACAAATCCTCAAGCAGGCACTGGATTGGAATATAGTAATGATAATTTATTTATTGACTATTAAAATGTTTAATGTCAAGAAAATCCAGAGTGAGAGCACTAATGTAAATTCTTTCCTACAATTTTTTTTATTCTATATCAATGAAGAATTTAATGAAATAACATTCGGTCCACTGAATTGAAAATTACAAATAAATAATAATAATAATAATTACTTATTTGTTATATAGATTTGATTGGATTTGATTGGTTGATAAAAAAAAGTCAATGGAGCGTAATTTCCATTCATAATTTAATTTGAAAGAGAGGAAAACAAAAACAGATAAGAGGAATTTCTCTTTTAACCTTCAAGAAAAAGGGGAGAGAGAGAGAGAGAGAGATTCCTCTCTCCCTCTTCAATATTATTTAATATTTCGATAGAAATGTGGAACAAGGGGGGGGGATGGGGAGGGGAATCGGAAATTACACCCGAAGCGAAACCAAATCAAACAAAACTCATCTTTTTCTCTCTCTCTCTCTCTCTCTCTCTCTACATCTTTTTCTTTCATTCTTTTTATCTCATTTAGAGGCCAATAAACAATTTTTTTTTTTTTCGTTTTCTTTTTCTACTCTATTGACTCCAATGGGAAATAAATTAAAGACATCAGTTTTGATATTATTACAGCTAGTTATTGATTGTTGGCAACAATTGTCAAAATTTTTTAATGTTGCAGACTTCTTATTACAATATACAAATTACACACTCGGTTATCTGTTTCAATAACTCGAGAACCACGATCGTGGTTTATTTTAAAAGATAATTTTTTTTTTTTTTAAACATTCACACTTCTTTCTCATTCACGCTCACAATCATACAGTCTTTTCGGTAACTTAGGCCATTTAAGACTTCAACGATACTCATGCCGGGTTGCAAGAATGTATTTAAAGGTGATTGGTTCGTAAAAGCTGTATTTAAACTAATGCCGGGTTGCAAGAACGCATTTAACGGTTCGTTAAACGCTTTTTGTCGTTTAAACCTTCCGCTAAATAATTTTGGGTTGCAAGAACGTATTTAAAGGTGATTGGTTCGTAAAAGCTGTCAATAAACTAAATGCTGAAATTCGAACCTTAAAACTATAAAGTATCCACTAACCTGATTAGTTTCATTGAAATAAATAAGAATTTGGTGACTATATTATCACTCTAGAGAGGTAATATATAAATGCATTAATTTAATTGAGTTTTCTTTAGTTTCTGAAACGTATTAAGCGATATTATTCATTATTATTAGGGCTCGGATTTATAGGCACTAAAAATCTTTAAAATAGGCAGGCAACTAAGCACTAAAAATTATTAAAATAGGCACTTAAAAAGGCATTTATTGTAAAAATAGGCACTTAAAAGGCAGAAATTAAGAAATAATATAAAAAATTTTAAAAATTGATCTCTTATTTTTGGTAATCTGGTGTGACTGGTCGCACAGCACACTATTTTTTCTTAATTTCGGTAATTTAAAGGCGCATTCTGTACTTGTTTGCCAGAATATAAATACAAATCAAATTTTAAAGTACTAATTTTTAAAATTTTACTTTAAAAATAATTTTTGTTTTTTCGAAAAAAAGTTTGTTTTTTTTTCAAATCTCGGGGGGAGTAATTACCCCCTTTACCCCCCCCCCCCCCTTGAAATATTTTCTTGATAATTCAAAAAATTTTAAATTTAGGCTATGTATAGCTCGTAAAACATTGAAATTGGCTATTTGAACTTAAAATAGGCACTAAAAAAGGCATTTATAGATGAAATAGGCACTAAAACCTGTAATCGGCCAAAATAGGCATTATAGGCACTAACAAATGCCTCTTCTTTTATTCAGAATTTCATGAAACGTATACATATCATATTGGACTAAATTTTAAGCCATAAATTAAAAAAAGGCAAATAGGGCGAAATCCGAGCCCTAATTATTATAGATTATCATTCGATGAAGAGAAAAAGTGAGGTTATAGTATATTCCCAGTTTCTTTATAATTTAACATCTGACAGCCAGATCTACCAACGAATTTAATATTTTTATTTTACGATATTTAAATATTTTTTGTTTTGTAGCCTAATATTAACAATTAAAATTTAAAGAAAACAAATATAATTACTATTTTTAATTATTTGATAATTTTGGTACTATTATAAATGATACAATTTGACAATGCGCCCTTGCGGTCAAATGGCCAACTACATAGAAAGCTGTCATTTTCGGTGGCCCAATCGTTTTGCATCTATCTATATATCTTAACAGTAGGGAATAGTTAACGGTTCCTTTAAAGTTGCTTTAGCAACAGCCTATAATTTTAAAGCCCAAAGCGATGTTTATTTTTTTTTTTTTTTTTTTTTTTAAGGTCCTTCTCGGCATCTAAGGCCATTTAGACCCCATCCCTATTTATTTCAAATGATTTGTAGTCAAATCAAATGAAATAAATTTTTCTCGCTTGGGATGGGAAGCGAACCCGGGACTCCGGTGCGAGAAGCTAATGTCTTCCCACTGAGCCACGGCTCCCGGGCGCGATGTTTATTAACAGACTTTTAAATGTTTACAGAACTGTTTTCTTGCAATCCGGCATCAGTATGTTCAATATATCAATTGGGGGTCCAGGCATTTGGTATCCAAATGCCTTAAATAAAATCATCGGATCAATTGTAAAATGAGATTGTTTTCGAACTTCTATTTACACAATATCGACGTTTCGGGGACGAAAACATCACGCATAGTCGGATTTAAAAAAAAAAAAAAATTTAATTCGCATCCACCTTTTCGTGTAGCTATATAAATAAGATGTAAAATATAATAAAGCTTAACATTTGGAATGAACAAGGGTCAAATAATTAATTCCCGTTTTTGAAAAAAAATACTAACAATTGTAAGAAAAAAAATAATGGGCAAGCCTGGGAGTTAGGCAACCAGTAGCGTAAAGGAGAATGGAAGTGAAGGTTAAAGGAGAGAAAAAGGAACTCCTCCTCCTTCACTCCCACTTGTGCCCACGCAATGACTTTTTATATTTTTCTATTAGTAGTTCAGAAGTAGAAGGCGGAGCTTTAGCCTACTTTTTACTCCCTTTCCATATTCCTTTTTCTAGTCTATTCAAAGGAGGAGCTAAGCCCCCTCTCTCTCCTTTCTTCTTCTCTTTCATTTCTCATCCCTTCCACTTCTGGTTGCCTAACTCCTAGGCGTTCCCTCGATTAAAAAAAAAAAGATGACCCTTTCTAATTAATTTTTTGGCTCTTTTTGATGAAAGAATTTAGGATTCTAGTCAGTGAAAAAAAAAAAAGTAAAAAATGATAGACCTATTCATAGGCGTAGCCAGAAATTTTTGATGGGGGGGGTTTAGGATTATTTCTCCCCCCCCCCCCCTCCCCGACTAATAGGGCAGTATAAGGCGTCTAATGAAATATATGACTAGCCATATATATGACACCCCACCTTCGCTTCGCCCCCCCCCCCCTGGCCTTCCCTCGAGGTGGCTCGGGCCCGCCCTTTCTTAATTAAGTGCCGCAATTTTTCAATCAACTCGTATCAGGCAATAAATAATGCTAGTCTCTTAATTTTATGTATATGGGCCTAAAATACCGAAGGGTCCCTCAATCTGTTTCTCCAGAGTCCCATCTAAGATCTCTTTTAGAAAAAAAATAAAAAATTTATTTATATAATAATTTTTATTATTATTCATTTGCGAGATTTAATCAATTTTAAGCGGCTTTAATTTTTTATAAAGCATAACAAAAATCAATTCATTTCAATGGGAAAATTCTGAATTTTCTCGAATTTTTTGCGTTTTATTTAATTTTTTTTTTTTTTAAGCTAGAGAAAATTATTATATTTTACTTTCTCTTACCCTATATATGAAATATATAGAGAGAAAAAGTATTTTGTATTATAGAGCTTAAATATCTAGTCATGGCTTGGGTCCAATGGGGGGGGGGGTTTGAACCCCCAAAACCCCCCCCCGTGGCTACGCCTATGGACCTATTAGAACATTTTGCTTTATGTAGGCCTGTCTATATAAAATAATTGGAATTTTTAAATATAACTTCACGCACTGGCGTAGTGAGCTTGACTAGCGCCCGAGGCATAATACCTTTTTAGCGCCCCCCCTCTATTCGAAAACCATATAATATTATATGTAAAATATACAAAATTATTATGGAGGCGGTATAACTCGCCGAAAGCAAAATCTTCCCTAAAACAAACTCGCCAAAAATCCGGAAAGTTGCAAAATAAAATATTTTTAAGAATCTGGTGTGACTGTCCCACCAGATTTTTTGTGTCGACATACGTATATAATGTTTCCATCGATATATTAGAAGATGAAATGAAATTTATAAGCAGGGCTCGGGCCCTCGGGCTTGGTCTAAAGGCTAGAGTGCTGGCCTTCTAAACCAAGGGTCAGGGGGTTCGGATCCCAGGCAGTCCGATGATTTTATTTAAGCCATTTGGATCCCAAATGGCTTAATTAAGAATGCCTGAACCCCCAATAGATATATATATTTAATAACGTTTATCGTAAAAGTCTTATATGGCCTAAGTTGCCGAAGCGACTGTGTGAATGTGTGTGTGTGTGTGTGTGTGTGTGACTGTGAGTGTAAATGAAGAAAAAGTGTGGGTGTTTTTTTTATTAAAAAAAAAAATTCTAATAAAACCTCAAATTATGCATTTAAAAAGGCCAAAATATGCATCAAAAATCTGGTGTGACTGGCGCACAGCACACAACTTTCTCTTACCTTCGGTAATCGAAAGTTGTGTACTGTGCTTGTCTCACCAGATTTTTTGTGTCGACATATATTTAGTTTCCGACAGTACGGTACATTCGATTTTCAAGATGTAAAATTTATAAGTATGGGAAAATATTTATATTTTGTTACCATGGCAACCATTTCTCCTATCTTTTCTATGGAGTACAAGAGTAAAGTGGCCTTCAGAAGATTTCAATCGCAAAATGAGAATATACATTTTATAGAGAATCTAAAAAATAATTGATTTTTGAATTTTAAAAAAAATCGTTGGAGCAAATTTTGAGAAAATCGAAAAAAACTGAAAAAGTGAATCAGTAAAGTACTAGTACTCTTTGGCCGATTTTGTTCAAAAGCTTCGTGTCAGGTCCCATGGGGGTGCCTAACTTGAATATAAAATTTCAACTTCCCAGCTCTTTTTGTTCTTGAGATATTTTGTTCACAGACACACAGACAGACACACAGACACACACACAGACAGACCATGTCGCGAAAACCACTTTTTTGGATTCAGGGGACCTCAAAACGTGAAGATCCATCAAAATCTCGACATCGAATTTTTGACATGAAACCAATACTTTCTCTCTCTATATATTAACATATATATAGAGGTACGAGAAAGTAAAAATATTCTGTGTGTGTATGTGTTGAATTTTAAGCATGAAGGAATTGAGCTAGGAAGATGAAATTTTATATTTAAGTTAGGCACCCCCTAGTTCAACGATTTTGATTAAAATTCAAAAATCAATTATTTTTTAGATGTTGTTTAAAATGCATATTCTCATTTTGCTTTTGAAATCTTATGAAGACCACTTTACTCTTGTTCTCCATAGGAAAGATAGAAGTCAGGGTATCAAAATATAAATACGTATGTCGACACAAAAAATTTGTTGTGGCAAGCACAGTACAGTACCTTTGGTAAGAGAAAGTTGTCTGCTATGCGACAGTCACACCAGATTTTTTAAAATATTTTATTTTGAAACTTTTCGGATTTTCGGCCATTTTTTTCGGCGACTTTGTTTTCGGCGAAAAAATTTTCAGTGCGTTTTTTTTTCGGCGAGTTTTTTTCGTCGATCATAAATAATTATATTACACTGGCACTACATTTAAAATATATTTTCCTGAAATCAATTATAATAAAAATAAAATTATCCAACAATTTTTTGTTTTTCGGACCATTTGGCGCCCCTTTGTGAGTGGCGCCCGGGGCATCATGACCCCCCTTGCCCCCCCCCCCCTCGCTACGCCACTGACTTCACGTAATATTGTCAAATTTTATATTACTATCTCTTACTTCAAATATATATGTTAATATATAGAGAAAGAAAGTATTGGTTTCATGTCAAAAATTCAATGTCGAGATTTTGATGGATCTTCGCGTTTTGAGGTCCCCTGAATCCAAAAAAGTGGTTTTCGCGACATGGTCTGTCTGTCTGGCTGTCTGTGTGTCTGTGTGTGTGTGTGTGTTTAATTTAAAGCATGAAGGAATTGAGCTATGAGGCTGAAATTTTATATTTAAGTTAAACACCCCCCGGGACCGGAAAAATAAGCTTTTAATCAAAATCGGCCAAAGAGTACTAGTACTTTACTGATGCACTTTTTCAGTTTTTTTCGATTTTCTCAAAATTTGCTCCAACGATTTTGATTAAAATTCAAAAATCAATTATTTTTTAGATTCTCTTTAAAATGTATATTCTCATTTTGTCATTGAAATCTTCTGAAGACCACTTTACTCTTGTATTTCATAGGGAAGATAGGAGAAATGGTTGCCATGGAAACAAAATATAAATATTTTTCCATCAAGGGCGGTCCCAGAGGGGGGTCAAGGGGGTCGTGACCCCCCCCAAATCTTTTTTTTTTAGCACACACTTTTTTCCCACTCACTCTCCCATACACACAATCTTTTCGGCAACTTAGGCCATTTAAGACTTAAACGATACTCATATTTGATTAATATATATTTATTGGGGTCCAGGTACATTTATTTATACTAAAAAAAAAACAGTGACCCCCCCCCAAAATGTAAGGCTAGGACCGCCCTTGTTATCCATACTTATAAATTTTACATTTTGAATTCAATTGTACCCTACTGTCGGAAACTAAATATATGTCGACACAAAATCTGGTGTGGCAAGCACAGCACACAACTTTCTCTTACCTTCGGTAATCGTAAGTTGTGTACTGTGCTAGTCACAC
>JAKCPI010001675.1:0-19700 GCA_023213315.1 Euborellia annulipes | reverse complement strand
TTTTTTGCTTTAGTCACCCCTAATACAATTTTAGATATCCCTGAATGCAAAACACATATATGTACGATATTCTATAGTTTTTGGCTTTCTAAAAATCATTCATTCATAAAAATCTGTTAATTATTAAAGAAATTATTAACAAAAACGTGAGCAAAGAAAAACACAAGTGCACTCACTGGTCGAAAAAAATGGACTTCAATTGAATTAAAAAGCGAACTCTATCCACGAGAAGCTAATGTATCCTCTCTGAGCATCGAGTCACGGGCACTAACTTTATTATATATTATTTAAAAAAAAACATATTTTGTATCTCATATCTTTCTTTATACTTCTAAAAGAACAAGAGGTCCATTTTTTCGTCCAGTGAGTGTACTTGTGTTTTTTCTTTGCTCACGTTTTTGTTAATAATTTCTTTAATAATTAACAGATTTTTATGAATGAATGATTTTTAGAAAGCCAAAGAACTATAGAATATCATACATATATGTGTTTTGCATTCAGGGATATCTAAAATTGTATTAGGGGTGACTAAAGCAAAAAAAATCTTGGAAATTTCGATTTTTTGAAACTTTAAGCCGTTTGCGGCACGTCTAAATGACCTCCGATTGGAATGAAACTTAAAATTTATATGTATTCTAACTATCTGCATAATTTGACGGGGTGTCCCGTTAAAAATAATTTGAACATTCTAAATAAAAGCCGTTTTAGAGCCCATTTTCGACTAAAATCTATTTTGCTCTATATCTCTAAAACTGTGCCTGATGGAAAAATTCTAACTACATATCTGAATTCAGGGTGAAAAAATGCACTAGGTTCACTAATCAGATATCTTGTGAAAAAAACCTTGTCGACTAGTGTAATTTTTAAAAGACTTATTTAATTAATCCACCCCCAAAACCCACCCTCTATAAAATAAAATACTTCTAAGCGTAATTTTTTGTATTTATTTATTTATTAGGGATATATTCGAAGTGAAATAATTTTTAAAAAGACTTATTTTTACAAAAAAAAAAACGAAATTTCGTGTGTTATTTAAATGGGAAATCGAAAATATCAATGAGCCACCTCTTAATATTAATATTTGAGCTGAGGTCTTACTAGAATTTTTTTTTTCATCATTTCGAATGAGATTTTCATAGTAACTAAGGAAAAAAAAATTTTTTTGGCCCTAATATATATAGCTAAATATTTGTCGAGATCTATATATTTGAATAAGATAATAGTATTCAAAATACCCCGATTAACTAAACAAGTCATAGATATATTTAAAAGGATGTTTGGCCTCACCAATAAAAAACACTCACAGTCTCCTTAAAAATATCTAATATATTCATAAATAATTTTTATCGTATAGGCCTAAAATCTTATATAGTCTAAGTTGCCGAAAATACTGTGTGCTTTTGTGTCTGGCAAAGAGTGTGAGTGTGGAATGGGAAAAAAAGTGTGTTAAAAAAAACGTTAACAAAATAATTCTTAAAGTTATTTTTTCATCAATTTCCGTTCAATTAAAATTGCAATAAATTGAAAAAATCTGATGTGACAAGCACAGTACACAACTTTCTCTTACCTTCGGTAATCGAAAGTTGTGAACTGTGCTTGTCACATCAGATTTTTTGTCTAGACATATATTTAGTTTCCGACAGTAGGGTACAAATGAATTCAAGATGTAAAATTTATAAGTATGGGATAATATTTATATTTTGTTACGATGGCAACCATTTCTCCTATCTTTCCTATGTAGTACAAGAGTAAAGTGGTCTTCAGAAGATTTCAATGGCAAAATGAGAATATACATTATTAAAGAGAATCTAAAAAATAATTGATATTTGAATTTCAAAAAAAATCGTTGGAGCGAATTTTGAGAAAATCGAAAAAAACTGAAAAAGTACATCAGTAAAGTACTAGTACTCTTTGGCCGATTTTGATTAAAAGCCCAGGCAGTCCGATGATTTTATTTAAGCCATCTGGATACCAGATGGCTTAAATAAAAATGCCTGGACCCTAATATATATAAATTCATAAATAACGGTTATCGTAAATGTCTTATATGGCCTCAGTTGCCGAAAAGACAGTGTGAATGTGTGTGTGAGTGTGAGTGTGAAGAGAAAAAAAGTGTGAATGTTTTTTTATAAAAAAAAAAAAAAAAAAAAAAAAAAAAAATCAATTATTATTTAAATTCCCATTTATTTTTATTTTATTTGTGTCTTTAATTGTTTCAAAGAAAACATATATGTCTCTCTCTCTCTCTCTCACTTGCAAACATTATCGTCTCTCTCTACTCTTTTTAAATTCCCTTTCCACCTTATCTTCGCATAGGAACAATGTTAATTTCCTATAGGGATTTGTATGTTAATTTCGATTCAAAAGGGGGTCTCCTTTGGAACTTTTTAGGCATTTAAAATTTTTTTTCCAATTCTTATGAAATTTTGTATTTATTTACGATTCTATATTGTGTATAAAATGTCCAAATATGAGATTAAAATTTTGAAAAATAACCATAGTTTATTTGAAGCAGTCAACATTTAAAATGCAAGTTTGAAACTAAGGTGCTATCGGAAACTAAATATATCTCGACACAAAAAATCTGGTGTGACCAGCACAGTGCGCAACTTTCTCTTACCGAAGGGTAAGAGAAAGTTGTGTGCTGTGCGCCAGTCACACCAGATTTTTTTTGTTCAATCAACTTAATCTCATTCTTTTTTTCAGGAACTTCAAACACCTGTTGTCGGCTCAGCCAACGTTTAAACAGCAACAATCTTCACATTGTAAGTCTATTAAATTTTAATTTGCCATTGATACTTGAATTTGCGTTTTTTTAAGAATTACGCCTTCAACATTCCCTATATGCAATCCAACAGACAGTGTGCACGTGTGTGTGAGTGTGAGTGTGAATGAGAAAAAGTGTGTTTTTATAAAAAAAAACTATTTTTTTATAATAATATACCTGGTATACAAATGCATCCCAATATTAATATTTGTAAATAATTTAATAAAATAATTTTTTTATTAATTTTTTCATTAAATTATTTTAATTTATTTAAAAAAAAAAACAAATGTATCGGCGGAAACTAAATACCGGTATATGTCGACACAAAAAAATCTGGTGTTACTAGGTGCACATCACACAACTTTCTCTTTGCTTCCGTATTTGAAAGTTGTGTGCTGTGCGACCAGTCACACCAGCTGGCAATGACCATTCAACTAATAATTTCATTAGAATTGCATTTATTAAACGTGAAAATTGTGTATTTTATCAGACCACGTTTATTTTTTTATATTATATAATTTTATTATTCAACTCGTTTAATCGTCTTTTAATATTCGCGAACGTCCTATCCATAAATCTTAAACAATATAATTCTTAGGAAAATGATTAGATGGCATATGACATTTAAATTTCATAAAATGCACGTCTCTTGGTTTGAATAGCAATAAGATTAAACACAGCAGTAAAATTGTTTTGATGTAGGGGCCTATATACCTTTATAAGAAATATTTATCAAGTTCATAATCTTTAGTCATTTGGCTTAACTCGTAAATAGAAAAAAAAAAACAAAATAGATAATGAAGCTGCAAAACTTTCCCGCTATTAATTGGATCGTTATATAGCGGGAAAGTTTTGAAACTTGGCTGCCAATTACTTTCCCTTACCTATATATATATATACGTATGTATATTATATAAAGTAGGCTAATGGTTTCATGTCAAAAATTCGATGTCGAGATTTTGATGGGTCTGTGGGTGGGTGTGTGTGTGTTCAATTTTAAGCATGAAGGAATTGAGCTACGAGGTTGAAATTTTATATTTAAATTAGGCATCTCCCTGGAGCGTGAAAATAAGCTTTTAAACAAAATCGGCCAATAAATACTAGTATTTTATTGATGTAGAATACTTTTTCAATTTTTTTGATTTTCACAAAATTCGCTCCAACGATTTTTTTTTTTTTTTAATTCAAAAATCAATTATTTTTTAGATACTCTTTAAAATGTATATTCTCATTTTGCCGTTGAAATCTTCTGAAGACAAATTCACTTTTGTGCTTCATAGGTAAGATAGGAGAAATGGTTGCCATGGTAACAAAATATAAATATTTTTCTGTTTAGGGAGCGTACAAGTATTACGTAACGTAATTTTTGAAGATTTTTGGCCCCTCCCCTCCTCCCTTCCCCATGTAACGCGCCGTAACATTTTTATGGACCATCCCCCCCTAGACGTTATGTAACGCTCAAGTGGCCATTTTTATCTAAAAGTCACAATTATGTTGCGCAAAGTACCGGAAAGTCGCTAAAATACCAGTTACATAACGCGTTGTTCAACCCCTCCTCACCCCCTTGTAACGCATAGTAACGTTGTACGAGACCCCCCTCCCTTAAATTGCGTTACGTAATACTTGTACGCTCCATTATAAAAAATTGTACATCTTGAATTCTAATGTTCCCTACTATCGGAAACTAAATATATCTTAACACAAAAAATCTGGTGTGTCAAGCACAGTACACAACTTTCTCTTGCCGACGGGTAAGAGAAAGTTGTTTGATGTGCGACCAGTCACACCATATTTTTTTAATTTAAATTCATTGACCCTCGCCTTTACTCTGATGGTTAATCATAAAATAATTCTTTAGTCTCCCTAAATCCCACAAAATCAAAGCAATTAATCTATTATGCAATTAAAATTTAAACATTTATACAAATCATGTATGTGAGATTAAAATACTTTAATTATATTAGTAAAAGAATTTGAATTTCGGTTTAACTGTGGTTTATTTGTAAAAATTACAACGTTTCGGCCACCCATTCTGTGGCTTTCTTCAGGGTCAATTCAACTAAGCCGGCGGGCCTGGCAAGAAGAAGGAACAACAGCCACCAAGATCATCATTATTAAGCAACGCCAAGTGGTGCTGAAAATCGGGATAGGTGGCCCCCAAAAAACAAATTACCTCTGCAGCCGAAGTGACTTTAAAAAAAAATTCAGCTATGATTATAAAGGTTGTTACATCTGTGACAAACTCAATCAATGTAACAACCTTTATAATCGTAGCTGAATTGTACTCTGAAGAAGGCCACAGAGTGGCCGAAACGTTGTAATTTTTACAAATAAATGACAGTTAAGTCTTTTACTAATGATAACAACTGCGAAAGCCTAAACTCCAAAACTTTAATTATATAATTAAATTAAATACTTAATTAGATCTCGATATATTCTGTGAAATAACGAAGTTTGAAATCTTGAAACGCAATTTTTTTTTCATTTTTTTACAAATAACTACTGAATTACTGAACTGAGTGTCATGAAATTTGCTCAACCTCTAGAGGCTATTGTCCTAATTATTATGGCTGAGATTCAAAAGATTTGGTTCAGAGGAAATTGAGAAAACAGTGGCTCGCGATAATAATTTATTGTTCATTTTTACCGCTCACTGCGGTCTGATTCACTTCTAGTTTTAATAACTTCTTAGACCCACTTATGACTACAAATTTGCCAAACCTCATCCTAATCCGATGAATAGTTCCAGAGATATAAGCAAAAAAGGACATCACATACATATACACAAATATATACGTAGGCACTCTTCACACCCCACCCTGGAACACCATGAAAATATTTTTCTTTTCCTTAAATCCTTATTTTTTCTTTATCAGTGACCCGTTTTGTTTTTCTTAAATAAGAGATGCAACAAGGACAAAAGAGATGGGAAAAAACGGATCCGTTCCCTCTTTGACCCGATTAAAATTCATAAAGCCCTTTCTTCGGTTGTCACTCTCAATTCGTCTTTATCATGTTCCTTTTTCCTTTAACCCTCGTCCCCGCCCCTTTCTCTTTCACTTTTGTCGCTTATTGACTTGTCGTCGTCACTAGTTGCATGTTTTTTTACTTTTTTTTTTTTTTTTATTGGCAATAAAAAAAAAATGAGAAAATTCCTTCTCGCGTACATGTCTGAATTCCAAGTTAAATTAATAAATTTAAGGAATTCTTTATGCCTGGGCCTATAGAGGGGGGTCCCGCTCTCTGCGGTCCCCTTAGTCGCTGAATGACTTGTTTCACCTTATAAATATTTTTAAAAAAAACTTTTTCATTGCTCTTATAGTTTCTGAAATAATTTGGTCAGGTTTTTAGATAACCGCGTATAGTGGGGGCTGCGATTTACGGAACGAAATTATGATCCTGAACTCCTTTGAAAGAGGATCTACAATTGTAAAATTTTTACTTTCTCTTACCTCTATATATATGTTAATATATATAGAGAGAAAGTATTGGATTCATGTCAAAAATTCGATGTCGAGATTTTGATGGATATATACACGTTTTGATGTCCCCTGAATCCAAAAAAGTGGTTTTCGCGACATGGTCTGTCTGTCTGTCTATCTGTCTGTCTGTGAAGAAAATATCTCAAGAACGAAAAAAGCTAGGAGGTTGAAATTTTATATTTAAGTTAGGCACCCCTCTGGGACGGGACACGAAGTTTTTGAACAAAATCGACCAAAAGGTACTAGTACTTTACTGATGCACTTATTCAGTTTTTTTTTCGATTTTTTTTTTTAATTCGCTCTAACGATTTTGATTAAAATTCAAAAATCAATTATTTTTTAGATTCTCTTTAAAATGTATATTCTCATTTTGCCATTGAGATCTTCTGAAGACCACTTTACTCTTGTATTTCATAGGGAAGATAGTATAGGAGATGGTTGCCATGGTAACAAAATATAAATATTTTCCCATTCTTATAAATTTTACATCTGAATTTTAATGTTCCGTAATGACGGGAACTAAATACATGTCGACACAAAAATCTGGTGTGACAAGCACAGTACACTACTTTCGATTACCGAATGTAAGAGAAAGTTGTGTGTTGTCCAGTCACACCAGATTTTTTGTTTTATAGTTTTTGAGTTATTTAATTACAGACAAAGGATTAACAAAACAATTATATAAAATTGAATAAAGTATGCTGCTGCCATAAATAAATAATTTTTTACTTTCTCTTACCTATGTATATATGTAATATATATATAGAGAGAAAGTATTGGTTTCATGTCAAAAATTCGATGTCGAGATTTTGATGGATCTTCACGTTTTGAGGTCCCCTGAATCCAAAAAAGTGGTTTTCGCGACATGGTCTGTCTGTCTGTGTGTGTGTCTGTGTGTGTGTGTGACTGTGTGTGTTCAATTTTAAGCATGAAGGAATTGAGCTATGAGGCTGAAATTTTATATTTAAGTTAAACACCCCCCGGGACCGGAAAAATAAGCTTTTAATCAAAATCGGCCAAAGATTACTAGTACTTTACTGATGCACTTTTTCAGTTTTTTTCGATTTTCTCAAAATTTGCTCCAACGATTTTTTTTAAAATTCAAAAATCAATTATTTTTCAGATGCTCTTTCAAATGTATATTCTCATTTTGCAATTGAAATCTTCTGAAGACCACTTTACTCTTGTATTTCATAGGGAAGATAGGAGAAATGGTTGCCATAGTAACAAAATATAAATATTTTCCCATACTTATAAATTTTACATCTGAATTCATATGTTCCGTACTGTCGGGAACTAAATATATGTAGACACAAAAAATCTGGTGTGACAAGCACAGTACACAACTTTCGATTACCGAAGGTAAGAGAAAGTTGTGTGCTGTGCGCCAGTCACACCAGATTTTTTTTTTTAAAGATAATAAAAATATCAGCCAAAAAGGCATCTTTTCATATATAAATACCAACAACACATTTAATTAATATAATCCGGACTAATCGTAGAACTGCGCGCACTGGATGTTTAGAAAATTAAATTGGGATAAAGAAGATTTAAATATAAAGGGGAATTATTTAAGATTTGCAGATGACGTTGTTCTGATAACACGTCAAAAAACAAACGAATTTAAACAAAGAAAGAAAAATCTAAAAAAAAAAATAAATAATAAAAAAATCTCTAATTCTGCACAACGGAGCTCAAGAAAAAATCTGGTGTGACTGGTCGCACAGCACACAACTTTCTCTTACCCTTCGGCAGGAGAAAGTTGTGTTCTGTGCTTGTACATTTTAAAGAGCAGCTAAAAAAGAATTTATTTTTAAGTTTTAATCAAAATCGTTAAAGTGAATTTTGCCTTTTGGCCGATTTTGTTTAAAAACTTATTTTCACGCCCGAGGTGGGTGTCTAACTTAAATATAAAATCTCAACCTGCTAGCTCAATTCCTTAATTCTTTAATTTGAACACGCACAGACACACAGACAGACAGACCATGTTCCGAAAACCATTTTTTTGGATTCAGGGAACATCAAAACGTGTATATCCATCAAAATCTTGACATGAATCCAATACTTTCTCTCTATATATATTTTATATATAAACATATATAGAGGTAAGAGAAAGTAAAAAAAAAAATACTCTTAGAAAATTTAATAGAGTCAAAGAGATAAATTTACAATAGGAAATGTTATTGAAACAGATGATTCTTTTGTCATTGCGTTAGATTTATGGCAGTCAAATTGGAATAATTCCCAGAAAAGAAGTTTTATTATTCTAAAAGAAAATAATTAAGTTTTTGGAAAAAATTATGACTTTTGGAAGGAATGCAAGATCCAATCAAATATGTTGAGACAATTGTGATAAAGAGAGGAGATAATCAAGAGAAAGGTCAATGGATGGAAATCTAGGAGGGGAAAAATTTATCTCCCTTTTTTTTAATCAACAGGAACGATTAATAAATGATTACAATTATTATTAAAAAAAAAAAACCTTTCCATTAAAATATTTTTGCGAATCAGACTTATATTTGTTATATTAATACCATAAAAAAAAGGAGTGGGATGAGTTGGAAATTTCAATTAGGCTAATATTTAAAAAAATTATATATCAATATAATTTTGTAATAAATAAAGGTTTGGTAATTTAGTTTTTTTGTTTTAATGAAAATAGAAAAAAAAAAAAAAAAAAAATTAGGAAAGCAAGATGGCAGGGTACCTGGATTTGGATGCAAGCAAGCGCTTTGAAGGAATCCGTGGATGGAGTTGAGATGGTTGGTAGTCAGGTGTGAAGAGTGTTCAGGTAAATGTTCAAACATGAGGAAAGTGTGGGTTCAACTAACACAATCAAAGGTAGCTTCTTTTATTGAATCAAACAAGCACAGATTAGATAATTAACACTTGCCCTCATTGTGGCGACTGATGGGACAACGGCAAGCAGAGAGCGAGAGACACGATGCCAACACCCGCCTAAAAGAAGCTCTTTGATTGGTGGGGGCGGTTCCACTATCGGCCAATCACAAAAGGCTTATCAAATACACATGCCAGTTGGATAAAACACTTGCATGCAAATGAAAAGAAACACACAAGTGTTCAATGGCATGGCATTTACATTTGACGTCATAAACAAGTGCGGATACAAGGGGGGAGGTGAGTAAAGGAGATAATTACCCCCCCTCCCAGATTTGAGAAAAATATTTTTTTTGGGAATTAAATTTTATTTTTAATATAAAAAATCTTAAAAATTTGATTTGTATTTATATTCTGGTAAACAAATACAGAATGCACCTTTAAATTACCGAATGTAAAAAAATTTGTGCGACCAGTCGCACCAGATCCCCCCCTCCCACCGAGAAATTCCTCTGGAATCGCTCTTGTAATCAGAATAAAATTTATTAAAATCTAGTGTGACGGATCGCACTGCACGCATCTTTCTCTTACCTTCGGTAATGGAAATTTGTGTGTTGTGCGCCAGTCACACCAAGCGGCGAGAGTTCGAACTAAATAACAAGCTTGCTGTTGTATGATTTGATTCTCTTATGCACGTGACAATCAAGTTCCAAGAATGCCTTGGTTCCAAGTAAAATGGATATTCTTAGAAATCTATTTCAATAACGATTTGTTAAAATGATCATTTATATCAATATAATAAAAAAAAAAAATAAGAAATAGAATTTTTATCAAATACAAATTTATATGGTAGTATTTAGGACAAGGGCGGATACAAGGGGGGTAAAGGGGGTAATTACCCCCCCGAGATTCGAAAAAAATACCTTTTTTTCGCAAAAAAATTTATTTTTAATGTAAAATTTTTAAAATTAATACTTAAAAATTTGATGTGTATTTATATTCTGGCAAACAAATACAGAATGCGCTTTTAAATTACCGAAATTTAAAAAAATAGTGTGCTGTGCGACGAGTCACACCAGATTACCCCCCCCGAGAAACACCTCTGGATCCGCCCTTGATTTAGGATATACAATTTTACAAGAGAATAGAGAGAGTGAGAGACAAAATATTATAAAATACCTTTAATAATAATCCTGAGTCGACCCCGCAGTGTGAGACAAAGACGACCATTAAAATTAATAATTCATTATCCAAGAACACTAATTAAAACACTGATGAGCACTAATGATCACAAAATTAAAAAAAAAACTTGTAATAAAAAACGCGAATATGAAGTGAATGGATGGCGCGTGAAAAGCCTACTGACTCTCCCAAGATGGCTGGCTTCCCTTTCTCCTTTGAAAAAGAGGAGTGTAGCCCAGTCAAATTAGGGTTTCACCTCGGAATGAAAGATAATAAGCTGAATTTTTGTATGGACCTTTATTTTGGCATTCTAAATGATGTCTCAAAAGTCACATATGATCACGTGTCCGCGTCACGCGGTATTCAAGGTCAAAGGTCACGAAAATCAGTTTTTCGCGAATATCTCGTTTCCTATACCTTATATGATATTTGGACCTATTATAAAAGTTGTAGAGGATAAAATTTTCTACAATTTATATCTGAAGCATTTTTTTATACGACTAACCGTTTTTGAGGTAGAGCGTAACGAGTGCGCAGCGCATAGCCTTATATGGCTTAATGCACGTAATGTGTGACTCATGGTATCGTACTGTATTGTAAGTCGTATAAAGTTTATTATTGATTAAAAAACAACTGCCATTATTTACTTACTAATTATTAATTATTTATATTTAATTATCTCTTTAACTCTTATTTTTAACAATAGTGATTTTATACTTTTAATTCTGTTTTATGTTATATATCTTAATTATATTTTAGGTAGAAAAGACATGTACACGAAAATAATATATTTTATTTATATATTTATTTATCATTCATATATCGCATATGATACATTTATTACAATTTCGGTTCAAATATTGGGTGGAATTTGGATGACCTTAATGACATATTTAGCAAATGGAACTTAATTCCCTTATTCTTCTTCCGGTCAGTCACTAATTTGTGATTAACATCAACCTCGTTATCGATAATATTTGTCTCCAAAACTTCGAGGACTTCGTCGTCATTTGCAATCTCTTCATCAGGATTATTTTGATATGTTGAAACGTTGTGGCAAGCTTGTCCGGTTCACTAGCCACAAGCTGGAGAACATTTTAACCCCGAATTGCTGCATCCCCAGTGTGGAGACAA
Source organism: Euborellia annulipes (assembly GCA_023213315.1). Taxonomy (NCBI): domain Eukaryota; kingdom Metazoa; phylum Arthropoda; class Insecta; order Dermaptera; family Anisolabididae; genus Euborellia; species Euborellia annulipes. Next base: position 8,297 of record JAKCPI010001675.1, on the reverse strand, counting down.
CCATTCTTGCAGTTGCAAAATATTGTGTTTAGCAGTTCAGCTAGTGCTGGGCGTAATAATGTAGTTATTGGTCCCTGGAGTTAATTTTGCCTCAACGCTTCATCATATCAAAATAATCCTGATGAACAAGAGAGTGCAGTGCATATGACACCGAAGTCCTTGAAGGTATCGAGACAAATATTATCCATAACAAGGATGATTATAACGAATCACAAATACTGACCAACCAGAAGAAGAAGAAGAGAAGTTCCATTTGCAAATTATAATTAAAGTCAAACAAAATCCACCTAAAATTTGAACTGAAATTGTAATCATCATTATATCATCATACTATAATATTAACTTCCGGTCCTTGAGTGTATGTGCCTGCTGTTCTCTAGCTGATTGGCTAGAGTTACAGGAAGTGAGCTTTAGAATTTTGCAATTGCTTGCCTTCGGCGAGTTGCAAAATTTTCAAGCAATGAGCAAGAATAAATTTGATGCATTTGCTTTCCGAAGGCGAGCAAGGGGGTCCAGGTGGCGTAGCCGAAGGCGCGCTTTACCACATGCAAATGTATCATATGCGATATATGAATGATAAATAAATATATAAATAAAATATATTATTTTCGTGTACATGTCTTTTCTACCTAAAATATAATTAAGATATATAACATAAAACAGAATTAAAAGTATAAAATCACTATAGTTAAAAATAAGAGTTAAAGACATAATTAAATATAAATAATTAATAATTAGTAAGTAAATAATGGCAGTTGTTTTTTAATCAATAATAAACTTTATACGACTTACAATACAGTACGATACCATGAGTCACACATTACGTGCATTAAGCCATATAAGGCTATGCGCTGCGCACTCGTTACGCTCTACCTCAAAAACGGTTAGTCGTATAAAAAAATGCTTCAGATATAAATTGTAGAGAATTTTATCCTCTACAACTTTTATAATAGGTCCAAATATCATATAAGGTATAGGAAACGAGATATTCGCGAAAAACTGATTTCCGTGACCTTTGACCTTGAATACCGCGTGACGCGGACACGTGATCATATGTGACTTTTGAGACATCATTTAGAATGCCAAAATAAAGGTCCATACAAAAATTCAGCTTATTATCTTTCATTCCGAGGTTGACCCTTTTTTTCACCTAATTTGACTGGGCTAGTGGGGGAGATGGCGCGTAGAATGGAGGTGATGTTGCACAGCACACAAATATCCAGTGATGGATTTACACTAGGTGCAGTCGGGGCTAGTGCCCAGGGCGGCAAAATTTGAAAAGTGAGAAAAAATTTTCTATAACATTTTATCTTTCAAGAAATATAATTTATGCATTATGTATCAAATTAAAATTGTGTACATAATAATATAATATAGTAGATTTAAGTGAAAACTATCAAAATAGTTTAATTAATTTATTTCCATGAAGGTTTGAAAAGATAAAATTTGATTTTTTTATTTTCTGAAATTGATAAATAATATATAATAAATTTTCTGCAATTTATTAGTTATTCTAATTCTTAAAAAATAAGATATGAAAACTATTAAAATAAAATTTCAGTCATAGGGCGGCATTTTCTTCAGTGCCCCTGGGCGGCACTAATTTAAATCCGGCCCTGCAAATATCTGTTAGAGTCGATAATTGAAAGTTGTGCATATATTTAGTTCTGGGGAGTATGGTACATTAGAATCAGGGAGATATTAGAATTCATTTATAGCAAAAAAAATTTAGATTAAAAAAAAATTTATTGAAAATTTTTTCTTTGAGAGAGCCCGGGGCTCTCGGGGTTGAGAGATACAGTAGCTTATCCAGGTGGGGGCGAAGGGGGGCCCTCGGGCCCTCGCCCCAGGCGCATCAAGCGTTTGGCGCCCTTCGCGCATCCGGATATTTTTTTTGAAATTTCATAATAAAATCATTTTATATCACAAATCCGGAGAAAAATTACAAAAAAAGATCGAACGAGATTCGAATACTAAAAAAAAAATCTGGTGTGACTGGCGCACAGTACACAACTTTCGATTACCGAAGGTATTATTTGTCACACCAGATTTTTCGTGTCGACATATATTTAGTTTCCGACAGTACGGTACATTCGATTTTCAAGATGTACATGTAATTTATAAGTATGGCAAAATATTTATATTTTGTTAACATGGCAACCATTTCTCCTATCTTTTCTATGGAGTACATGAGTAAAGTGGTCTTCAGAAGATTTCAATCACAAAATGAGAATATACATTTTATTGAGAATCTAAAAAATAATTGATTTATGAATTAAAAAAAAAAATCGTTGGAGCAAATTTTGAGAAAATCGAAAAAACTGAAAAAGTGCATCAGTAAAGTACTAGTACTCTTTGGTCGATTTTGTTCAAAAGCTTCGTATCAAGTCCCATGGGAGTGCCTAATTTAAATATAAAATTTCAACCTCCTAGCTCTTTCCGTTATTGGGATATTTTGTTCACAGACAGACCATGTCGCGAAAAACACTTTTTTCAGGGGACCTCAAAACGTGAAGATCCATCAAAATCTCGGCATCGAATTTTTGACATGAATCCAAACGAAAAAGACGCCCCAGTTGAGCTTTGCCCCCTCCGCTCTCAAAGGCTAGTTACGCCGCTGGAGAGATATATGGCATTTTAAAAATATTTTTGTGTATGTAGGAGGGGGATATTTAAACATGAGGGGCCCCCCAAAAAATTCAATATACATCTCTGGTACAAAATGTACAGTGAGGGACAATATTAAGTTCCACCCATGCATTTTCTGCTTGTGGTTATTTCATTGTTTTTATAAAAGAAAATGAAAATCTTTATTGGAAATTTTGAACCATGGCATTAAAAAATATATAATATTTTTTTTACAAACAATGAAATAATCACAAGTCGCATGGGGGGGGATATTTAGGACCCTCTTCTAGAGACTCCCCATGCCCCCAATTGTCTCGGTACGCCCCTGTATATGATAAGGATTAACTTTACAGAGTCCAATTATATATATGTCTAAGCTAAGAAGATTAATTACAATTCTGACGCTGAGAGGATTCGCTGTCAGATCGGGAGAGATAATCGCGAGAGAAAAGAGAAGAATTAATGATATTAATGCTCTAGCATCATTTGCTTTAATGAAAATTGATTTATAGGCCTACATCACATTTGCATTTTATAATTAATTAATCATTAAATATTTTTTAAGAAAAGTTTACAAAGTATGTAAATAAGTGTTTACAAATACAATCAAGGAGTTGGCTTTTTACGCGCGATAGCAGCCTATTAATCAATTTCGGCAAAAATAAAACCAGTCTAGGGGGTAAGTCGGCTGACGAGGAAGAATAAATTTAGAAATCTAACCCCTACCTCAAAAAAGGAAGCAGAAGCAGAGCTGGTGCAAGTACTTTTAAAAAGTACTTAAGTATTAAGTAACCAGTACTTGAAATTTTTTTTTCTACTCCAAGTATCCAGTACCAGTACTTGAAATACTCAGTAGTGTACTGAAAATGAACAAGTACCAGTACCGGGGGAAAAATACTGATTACTTTTGAAAATACTCAGTACTTTTTAAAGTTTTAAGACTTTTTTTAGAGGTATTTTTTTTATTTACTGGGATCAATTTCCCCTCAAATTAATTTATTTTCAAGTTAGGCTATACTATATTCCTCATATAAAAAATCCTAATGGCTTAAATAAAATTATCGGACTCCTGGGATATGAACTCGCAACCATTGGTTTTTATACCAGTACGCTAGCCACTACACCAAGCCCGATGGCGATGTAAAATTTATAAACATGAGAAAATGTTTATATTTTGTTACCATGGCAACCATTTCTCCTTTGTGGATGCCAAATGGCTTAAATAAGAATGCCTGGACCCCAAATATATTATATTCGTAGTGAGGAGGTTCAAGGCAGCCAAAAGCAATATAGAAAATATATTTATCTTTAGCTTTAATTCACACGCTGGTCGACGTTTCGGCCGATATTCCGGCCTTCATCAGGACAAAGTGCTGTTTGCCTCGAGCTCATAGAGGCTCTTGGCAACTACTGACAATACGTTTGTGCCATAGGCGCAACCAGGAGGTGGGTTAGGGTTTTAACCCCCTCCAGAAGATAAAAAAAATCAAAATATATATTACAAATAGAAAAGAAAAAATATAATCATTACGCTTCCGCAAAAGAGGAATTGTTCCGCGGGCGGCGCATGGGAAAAAAATTTGGTTCAGCGGGCGGAAAAAATTTTAGCGTCTCTAAAAAAAAAGTAAAATATTTTTACGGACTGGAAAAAATTTCCCCGCAGGGCGGAAAAATTTGGTTCCGCGAAATCAAAATTTTCCCAAGGCAAAAAACTTCGGTTCCGCGAAAAAAAAAATTTTCACAGAAAAATTTTTGAGATCAGCGCCCCCCCCCCCCGGAAAACCCCCCAGAAGAAAATCCTGGTTGCGCCACTGGTTTGTGCGAACATTCGTCAGCCTCTATGAGCTCGAGGCAAACAGGACTTTGTCCTGATGAAGGCCGGAATATCGGCCGAAATGTCGTCAAGCATGTGAAGCTTAAGATAAGCTAAAGATAAATATATTTTCTTTATTGCTTTTGGCAGCTTTGAACCTCCTCGCTACTCATTATACATTCAGCCACTCCTCCTGAAATTAATTATACTAGCCGCGTCGCCCGCCGAAGGCGACTGCGCCTAGCCGGAGGGCTTCGCCCCCTGGACCCCCCTCCAGCTGGCTCGGGCCCGCCTGCGGCGGACCCTCGCCTTTTCTTATTTATGAGAACCCGTGGCGCCCGCCTTTGCATATAGACAGGAGGGCTTCGCCCCCTGGACTCCCCTACAGCTGGCTCGGGCCCGCCTGCGGCGGACCCTCGCTTTTTCTTAATTATGAGAACCCGTGGCGCCCGCCTTTGCGTCTAGACAGGGGGGCTTCGCCCCCTGGACCCCCCATCATCTGGCTCGGACCCGCCTGAGGCGGACCCTCGCCTTTTCTTCTTAATTATGAAAAGAAAATTATTATTACTACTATTCCAATCCAGAGCCTGCTTGAGGATTTGTTTACATTCATGGAATACACAAATGAAAAGAATAATTAAATATTTCTCTATACATTTCCTATGGGAGAAATCGTAACTTTAAAAATTAATAACTCAAAAAGTTATGGGAATTTCGGGATAAAAATAATTTTCCTGTAATCCCGAGAACGTCCTCTTTATGCATAAAAAATTTCATTTCAAAATTCCAACGGGAAGTTGCCTAAATAGAGCGTGACAGACAGACAGACAGACGGACAGACAGACAGACGGACATTAGTGAATTATATATATAGATTATATTCAATAACGGTTAACGTCTAAAGTCTTAAATGGCCTAAGTTGCCGAAAAGTCTCTGTGTGTGTGAGTGTTAAAAAAAAAAGTATTCAATTGAAATAGTTTTTTTTTTTTTTTTTTTTTTGTGGAAGGCGCGTATTAGACAGCCTCGGCAAGGCTCTCGGCGGCCCTGACAACGACCATCCATCCGTTAGTAGTCGTGTTATTTTAAAGAGCGTAAAAATAAAAAAATCTCTCTCAATTTATTTAATATTTCATCTATTCTTGAGTAGATATTGAGAGAGAGAGAGAGGGTGCTTTCAAAAATTCCAAGCTTTGTATAGGATTCCTTTTGTGCTCTCCGAGTCTATATTTCATCTGAAATGAGAATGAATCCCTCCTCTGGAGAAGACCTTTCTTAGAATAGATTAGGTTAGAGGAAAAGGACTTGGATCAAAAGAGAAATGGCAATAGAAGAGGTCAAAGGCGGGTTGAGGGGGTGGGAAGTAAGTACCAGCCAATTTTATAATCTCTATCTATCCTCTACTAAATAAACTGCGAGTATTTATAAAAGAGAGATAGGTATGAAATAGAAGATGATGTAAATAAGGGAGCGTACAAGTATTACGTAACGCAATTTGGGGGGAGGGTCTCGTAAAACGTTACTATGCGTTACAAGGGGGGGAGGGGGGGGGGTTGAACATCGCGTTACGTAACTGGTATTTTAGCGACTTTCCGATACTTTGCGCATCCTAATTGTGACTTTTAGATAAAAATGGCCACTTGAGCGTTACGTAACGTCTAGGGGGAGGTCCAGAAAAATGTTACGGCGCATTACATGGGGGGAGGGGGGTAAAAAATCTTCAAAAATTGCGTTACGTAATACTTGTACGCTCCCTAAGCACATAACATAACTTTTTTTTTTTCTCTAATACTTTTAAAAATCCTAAATACTCCCTCCGTCCCATATATTTTTCTACTGTTTATTGGTATTGATGATTTTATAATGTTTTTCAGAGATTTTAGGTTGATATGTTATCTATCAAAATCATAAATATGGAAACCCCACCAAGGGGGAGGCGAAAAGAAGTGAATCAAATAGAGGAAATATTTGATTTTTGGAGTTTAGTAAAAACTCTTCTTAAGGACACGCCGTGCTCGCGAACGAGCCGGATCCGGCTTTTTCGCTACACACTCGAACGAGCCCGGCTCGGCTCGCCTTTAAACGAGCCAAATCCGCATGTGTGTGCCATCTCACGAGACGAGCCGAGCCAAAAATAAATTAAAAAACTCTATCTGAGTCACGAGCTGGATCCACACACGGGCGGATTTGGCTCAAATGCCTCGAGGCGATGAAGAATTTATTATTATCATTATATTTAATAAATTACATTCCTCATAATACCATTGGTTCTTTGTATAATATTAGTTTATAAATCTTCCGCAAGATAGCAGCACTAATCAAGTTTAAATCTAATATCGCCTGATCGATAGATATCCAGAATGACGGGGGAATATAGCAATGGTGGCCAATGATTGCAGGCGAACTTGATTAGTGCTGCTATCTTGTGGAAGGAAAGAGAAATTGGTAACAGGGTCTTGTTTTGTTTTTACTTTCTCCTACCTATTTATATACGTAATATATATAGGCCTATAGAGATAAAGTATTGGATCCATGTAAAAAGTCGGATGTCGAGATTTTGATGGATGTACACGTTTTGAGGTCCTCTGAATCCAAAAAAAGTGGTTTTCGCAACATGGTCTGTCTGTCTGTGAACTAAATTTCTCAAGAACGAAAAGAGCTATGAGGTTGAAATTTTGTATTTAAGGTAGGCATCTCACTGGCACGTGACACGAAGCTTTTGAACAAAATCGGCTAAAAAGTACTAGGCGTTTACTGATGTACTTTTTCAGTTTTTTGTCATTTTCTCAAAATTCAGCTCCAACGATTTTGATTAAAATTCAAAAATCAAATGTTTTTTAGATGCTCTTTAAAATGTATATTCTCATTTTGCCATTTAAATTTTCTGAAGACCACTTTATTCTTGTACTTCATAGGAAAGATAGGAGAAATCGTTGCCATGATACCAAAATATAAATATTTTCTATGTTTATAAATTTTACATCTTGAATTCAAATGTACAGTGAGGGACAATATTAAGTCCCACCCATGCGTTTTCTTCGTGTGATTATTTCATTGTTTTTAAAAAAATAATAAATATTTTTTAATGGAAACTTTCATGGTTCAAACCTAGAAAATTTCCAATAAAGATTTTCATTTTCTTTTATAAAAACAATGAAATAATCACAAGTAGAAAACGCATGGGTGGGACTTAATATTGACCCTCACTGTACCATACTGTCGGAAACTAAATATATCTCGACACAAAAAAATCTAGCGTGACAAGCACAGAACACAACTTTCTCTTACCAAGTAAGACAAAGTTGTGTGCTGTGCGACCAGTCACACCAGATTCTTTGAGATTCAATTTATCGGCTGGATTCCGGTTCGGCCCTTTGACCATCAAAAGGAGACAAATAAAACCACTATTTCCAAAAAACAAGTAAAATATAAAATTATAATAAACTTTAATTAGTTCCACCTAACAGGTCATGAAAAAATGTCCATGTTTTCATATTTTAAACTTTTTTTCTTGCAGACGGAGAGGGGGAGTAAAACAATTATAATTTTAGAAAACTTTTATTTTAAATAAAATATTTATATACAGGTATATTGGTAAATGTAATGATAACATTTTTGGACAAATCCAACTATCTAAAAATCTTTTATTCTTTTTAAGTGTCAATACCAAAAAGTAGGCGAGGGAATCCGATCTTCCTTAATTCCCATTTCATCAAGAATGTCCATTTCAAATGTTTTTAATTCTGCTTTGAATGTAATTTTAGTTACATCTTCTTCTTTTGAGTCTTTTGCAGATTCTAAAATAAAATAAAAGTGTTTGTATATTTTGTAATATATTTGCAATGTATTATAAATAAA
>JAKCPI010001674.1:0-11302 GCA_023213315.1 Euborellia annulipes | reverse complement strand
TTAAAAGACTTATTTTTACAAAAAAAAAACGAAATTTCCTGTTTTATTTAAATGGGAAATCGAAAATATCAATGAGCCACCTCTTAATATTAATATTAAGAGCTCAGGTCTTACCAGAATTTTTTTTCATCATTTCGAATGAGATTTTCATAGTAACTAAAAAAAACAAACTTTTTTTTGGCCCACCCTAATTAAACAAGTCAGATATATTTAAAGGGATGTTTGGCCTCACCAATAAAAAACATTCAGTCTCCTTAAAAATATCTAATATATTCATAAATAATTTTTATCGTATAGGCCTAAAATCGTATATAGTCTATGTTGCCGAAAAGACTGTGTGCTTCTGTGTCTGACAAAGAGTGTGAGTGTGAAATGGGAAAAAAGTGTTTTAAAAAAAAACTTTAATAAAATAATTCTTAAAGTTATTTTTTCATCAATTTCCGTTCAATTAAAATTGCAATAAATTGAAAAAATCTGGTGTGACAAGCACAGTACACAACTTTCGATTACCGAAGGTAAGAGAAAGTTGTGTGCTGTGCTTGTCACACCAGATTTTTTGTCTCGACATATATTTAGTTTCCGACAGTAGGGTACAATTAAATTCAAGATGCAAAATTTATAAGTATGGGAAAATATTTATATTTTGTTACCATGGCAACCATTTCTCCCATCTTTTCTATGGAGTACAAGAGTAAAGTGGTCTTCAGAAGATTTCAATGACAAAATGAGAATATACATTTTAAAAAGAATCTAAAAAATAATTGATATTTGAATTTAAAAAAAAATTGTTGGAGCGAATTTTGAGAAAATCGAAAAAAACTGAAAAAGTGCATTAGTAAAGTACTAGTACTCTTTGGCCGATTTTGTTTAAAAGCTTCGTGTCACCTCCCATGGGCGTGCCTAACTTAAATATCAAATTTCAACCTCCTAGCTCTTTCAGTGGCGGATTAATGCAATTTTGTCGGGGGGCGGTTTTTTTTTTTTTTTTTTAATTTTTTTTTATTTAAGGACTTTGTGGGCATCTATGGCCATTTAGACCCCTTTCCTATTTATTTAAATTGATTGATTGACAAATTCAATTGAAATTAAAGCCCGGAAATCATAATTTCTTTAGATTACTAGTTTTTATAACATTGTGAATTTCTTCTCGGGGGGGGGGGGGGCGATCGCCCCTCGCTCCCCCTTTAATCCGCCCCTGAGCTCTTTTCGTTCTTGAGATATTTTGTTCACAGACACACACACACACACACACAGAGACACACAGACACACCCACAGACAGACCATGTCGCGAAAACCACTTTTTTGGATTCAGGGGACCTCAAAACGCGAAGATCCATCAAAATCTCGACATCGAATTTTTGACATGAAACCAATACCGTACTTTCTCTCTATATATATTAACATATATACATAGGTAAGAGAAAGTAAAAATAATTTGTTAATTTAAAGGAAGGGATGGTGAATTGACCTAATCTGCATTATGAAGTGAGGGAGAGAGAGAGTCTTTGAGAGAAAGGAATGAACAAGTTCATGCATTTATCATAATGCTTTTCACTTTTCATGACCAAGAGAGAATGACTACTCTTAGGTAAAAGGTCATCAGTTCTATTTATAAAACAAGATAAGAATAACAGATCAATCAATGCATAAAACAACAAACAACCTTTGTGTGTTAGCATAAAGGTAGAAGTCTCGCTTCTCTTTCCGACAAAAATTATATTTTGACTTCTAAATAAATAGGGAAATTTAAAACTTAATATATGGATATATGGCCATGGCGTCTCTACTCATTTTGTTTTGATATTTTTCTTTCTTATTATAATCAGAGTGAAAATTAATTAAAAAATAATTAAATTTAATAGAAAGAAATATTAATAAGTCTTGTCTAAATGGATCCCAATGACGAAAATGATCTTAAATTTAAAAAATCTGGTGTGGCTGGCGCACAGCACACAACTTTCTCTTACCTTCGGTAATTGAAAGTTGTGTTCTGTGCTTGTCACTCCAGATATTTGTGTCTACATTTATTTAGTTCCCGGCAGTACGTAACATTAGAATTCAAGATGTACAATTTATAAGTATGGGAAAATATTTATATTTTGATACCATGGCAACCATTTCTCCTATCTTTTCTAAGGAGTACAAGAGTAAAGTGGTCTTCAGAAGATTTCAATGACAAAATAAGAATATACATTTTAAAAAGAATCTAAAAAATAATTAATTTTTGAATTTAAAAAAAATCGTTGGAGCGAATTTTGGGAAAATCGTAAAAAACTGAAAATGTGCATCAGTAAAATACTAGTACTCTTTAGTCGATTTTGTTCAAAAGCTTATTTTCACGACTTCGGGGGGGTGCCTAACTTAATAAATATAAAATTTCAACTTTGCAGCTCATTCAGTGGCGTCATTTTAACTTTTTCTTGGGGGAGGGCACAGATACACACGTGCTCCTGAGGCTAGTGTGCCGTCAGTCTCACCAGATTTGCTTTGAATTAGGAATTCTCGGTGGTATAAATGCTACACTATTGCTACACTAATTGATTTAATCTGGTCCTTTTCGATTACACAGGAGAAAAGTGATTTGTTGACCGAGTGTTTGAAGCTATTCCTGGGTGGCGCTGATTCCAAAAATGCCTTCAGTTTCGCCCATAATCATCTACACTCTCCCGCAAAAAAAGTGGCGCACTTTGTTTCTTCTTTAAGAAGACCTGTTCTAATCTATTGTAATGATACTGTAATTTATTAAACATTTAATATGAATAAACTTATACATTTCTAAATAAATATAGCACAAATTCAAAACATTTTAATTAAATTATACAATTTAAATAAAATAAAGAAAAATATGTGTATTTTCTATTTTTGAGACAAATCAACTTAATCTCGATAAAACTGAAAAGGAAAGATTAATTTAAAATATTAAAAATTTGGCGTTAATAAAAAAATTTCAACATTTTTGTCTTTGTTTTGATTAAATTATAATTATTTATTAAAATGATATGGATTTGTGTTAAATTTACTTAGAAATGTATAAGATACTTCATATTAAATGTTTAATAAATTTCAGTATCATTAAGGTAGAGTAAAATAGGTCTTTTCGCGGGTTCGGACCCAGGCAGTCCGATGATTTTATTTAAGCCATTTGGATACCAGATGGCTTAAATAGAAATGCCTCAACCCACAATAGATAATATATATTACCAACGGTTAACGTCTAAAGTCTTAAATGGCCTGAGTTGCCGAAAAGACTGTGTGAATGTGTGTGTGAATGAGAAAAAAGTGTGTTTAAAAAAAAAAAAAATTTTTTTCATAATGAAGAAGAAAAGGAGACAGTCCGCCGCAGGCGGGCCCGAGCCAACTGGAGGGAGTCCAGGGGGTGAAGCGGTAATTATTATCAGATTTTCACAAATGCATAATTTTTGGAAAGCTAAAGAACTAAACTTATAGAATATCGTAAAAATATGTTTTTGCATTCAGGGATGGAGAAAATTGTATTTGGGGTGTCCAAAGTTACAAAAAATTCGCTTTATCTAGGTCGTTGCGGCACGTCTAAATGACCTCCGATTGGGCTGAAACTTAAGTATCTGTATTATAAATATCTGCATATTTTTATGGGGTGTCGTCTAAAAAAATCCAGGTAATATAAAATTAGAGCCGCTTTAGAGCATATTTTCTATTAAAATTTTATTTTCTCTATAGCTCTAAAATCTGACGTGATGGGGCAAAACTGATGGCATTTTTGGAATCAGCGCTACCCAAATACCCAGAAATAGCTTCAAATACTCCGTCAACAAAAATAAAAGATCTTTTTTGTTCCCCTGTGTTATTAAACAAATCGTTAACCGAAAAACCAAATGAAACCCAACAAAAAGGGGGGAAGGGGAGATTAAGTTGAAGATTTCATTTCTTTTTATTCGAATCCTAACTTCTCTCTCTCTTTGTCTCTCCTTTAAGGGATCTTTTGCGGTTTTAACATCAAAAAGCATGCAATTTTCAAACGAGAGTGCTGCCCTAAAAGCCTGGCCGCCTTTAACTTAACTATCTTCCTATATAAAAGTGTCTCTCGGTCTCTTTTCTACTAATCCAATTAGGCTTAGAGATAAGGAGACAAGATTTAATTAGATTAACGCTCATTCACACTCACAGAAAAAAAAAAAAGAAAGTCTCCTCTCTAATTCTGGTAAAATCCTTAGAAATAAAACGACCGACTCAAGCAGGCTTTTATCCTTCTCTCTATCCTAAATGTAGAAAATGATTTTATCTTTATACGTAAACGTAAACAGACAAAATCAAATCGTTTGTTAATGTTAAAGATATAAAAAATATTACAATCTAATAAGGAGTTATTCAAGTATTACGTAAGAAATTATAATTAAAATTGAAAGTTTTTTGGGGGCCTCGCTGGTGTAGTGAGCTGGGGTGTCGGCTTCTACAAAGAAGATCTCTGTTCAAATCCTGGGCGTGCAGGATTTTTTTATTAAATAATTTTTTTTTTTTTTTTTTTTTTTTTTTTTTTTTTTTTATAAAAAAACACTCACACTTTTTTCTCATTCACACACCCATACACACAGTCTTTTCGGCAACTTAGGCCATTTAAGACTTTAAACGATACTCGTATTTATATAATATATATTTATTTGGGGTCCAGGCATTCTTATTTAAGCCATTTGGTATCCAAGTGGCTTAAATAAAAATATCGGACTGCCTGGGGTCCGAACCCGCGACGTTTGGTATACGAGGTTAGCACGCTAACCTCTACGCCAAGCCCCGAGGGCCAAATAAAAATATTTATTTAATGTAAACAAATCCTCAAGCAGGCACTGGATTGGAATATCGGATCTCACCACAATAGCCCTCAGGCAACTCTACGAGGAGAGGGAGTTGCTGTGACATCCCGTCCTGTAAAAGGGACGTAAAGAAGGTTCCCTCTCAGTGATGCATTCTTCGAAAGGAGTCGGTGCTGAAGGAGTCCCTCCTCAACTAGGACATCCTCCATAGCATAGAAGAGGTTGGATAAAAGGAGCCGGTTGGAACCAGAAATAAGGATTAGTTCACTAGCTAGTGACGAAAAGCAGCAGGAGTTAGAGATAGGAAATGGTGTAACTTCACGGTGTGCCGGTAGATGGCTACGGCCAGAGGCCGGTTGGGTTTGAGGTGTGTGTCTTCGTACACGAAAGCACCTCGGGCAAATAAACGGGGATCCCGATAGGAATTTCAAATAATAATATTGAAAGTTTTTAGTGAGGACCAGTATATAATTAAAGTAATTTTTCAATAGTAAGCAATTATTTGCCTATTTCCTCTTATCGTTAACTTTAAATAAATATTTAATATTTTTCTTTCTAATTGAAAAAAGCATCTAAAAAATAATTGATTTTTGAATTTTAATCAAAATCGTTGGAGCGAATTTTGAGAGAATCGAAAAAAAGAAACTGAAAAAGTACATCAGTAAAGTACTAGTACTTTTTGGCCGATTTTGTTTAAAAGCTTATATTCACGACTTCGGGGGGTACCTAATTTAAATATAAAATTTCAACCTCCTAGCTCAATTCCTTCATACTTTAAATTGAACCCAGACACACCCACAGACAGACCATGTCGCGAAAACTACTTTTTTGGATTCAGGGGACCTCAAAACGTGTATATTCATCAAAATCTCGGCATCGAATTTTTGACATGAATCCAATACTTTCTCTCTATCGGAATCCCCGTTTATTTGCCCGAAGTGTCTACATGCTCGAAGACACTCATCTCAAACCCAACCGGCCTCTGGCCATAGCCATCTATCGGCACCCCGTGAAGTTACATTATTTCTATATCTAACCCCTTCTTCTAGCTAGTGAAATAATCCTTATACAAAAGGATGTGGCGTGCCAAGTAATATAAATGAGAATAGGAGCAGGGTAGGCTTTTAGCAATAAGAAAATAACTTTTTAGAGTGTTTTACCCGAATATTTCGAAGACATTTAATAGCATCATTTCTTTATCAGCAGCTCACTCTAATGCCAAAAATTCCAATTTTAAGGGCACTAAATGGGCTTTTATATTGTCACACCAGATTTTTTTGTGTCGAGATATATTTAGTTTCCGACAGTACGTTACATTTGAATCTGAGCTAGTGAACTAATCCTTATTTCTGGTTCCTTTTATCCAACCTCTTCTATGCTATGGAGGATGTCCTATTTCAGCACCGGCGTGTAGCCTGCTCTATTCGAAGAATGCATCACTGATAGGGAACCTTCTTTACGTCCCTTCCACAGAACGGGATGTCACAGCTCTAGAGTTGCCTGGGGGCTATTGTGGTGAGATCCAATATTCCAATCCATGGGCTTGCTTGAGGATTTATTTACATTAAATAAATATTTTTATTTAATGAAAAAATCCCCCACGCCCAGGATTTGAACAGGGAACTTCTTTGTAGAAGCCGACACCCTAGATCTGTGGTGCGCAACTCGTGGGTCGCCAAATTTAAAGAACTTTATATGACAATAAAAAATATATCGCGCTCGTAAACCTGGTGTGATGTCAATCATTTTAACTACGTTGACGATAAAAAAACCTCTACTGTCTACACAAGGGTCGCGATAAATTTTTTCAAAAAAATGGGGGGTCACAAATGAAGATAGGTTGCGCACCCTAGCTGACTACACCAGCGAGCCTCCCAGAAAAATAAAGAAAAAAATTTTTTTGCTTTATTGAACAACAACAACGACAAAAAAAAATACAAAAAAAGATTTTTTAACATTTTTAAATAATTTATATCAGACTAAATGGAGAAATCGTCTTTAATGGTTAGACAGCTGAAGGGGGAAAAAAATTTTTTTTTTTACCCTTAATTTAATTATTTTTATATCTAAGAAATAATAAAAACTAAATTAGAGAACGTTATTTTTTTTTTTTTTTTTTTTGTTAATTATCTTATTATCATAAGAGAAGGGTTGAATAAAACAGGGGAGTTTTCTTATTCAATTGTTATTTTTTTTGTTAAGTGGCGTTTAAAAGAAATAACTTTGTAAGTGGCGTTTAAAAGAAATAACTTTGTAATTACAACAAATTAGAGAAGAGAGGGGGGGGGGGGGGGGGGGTAACTGTATAAATCAGAAAAAAGAGAATTTTTTTTATTAATTATTCATTTGACTTTTGAAACACCCAGTCTCTTATCTTCTTATACTAAGTGGAGAGTTAAAAAAAAAAAAAAAAAACTGGAGGAATTTAATCGTATAAAGAAGCGCCACCAGGAATTAATTTATGACGGTCGTTGTGAAAAATGTAGAAGCTTAAATGAACAAAAGAATGACAGTCTGTGTGTGGGGGGGGGGGGGGGTTGGTTGGCATTGAATAAAAGAGCACACACACACACACACAGAGACAGTCTTTCTTCCCCTCCTCTCTTCAAATGTAACCAGGGTAAAAATGAGCCCTATTGAATTGCTCTGGGCTTTAAAAGCGAGAAAAGGACTGTGAAGGGTTTCGGCGGGGGTATGTTTATAAATTTTATATACGTATAGTCAAAGGGTCGAGCGACCTTTGGTCTCATGTTAGGGAGATCACGCACCACACCCTCGCTGTTTTTTTTTTTTTTTTTTCTCAAAAACATCGATGCTAATTTCGATTGAACTTATTATTGAATAATCTTGATAAAGGGCAAAAATAAAGCCTCTTTGATGTGACATATTATTATCGATTGCTGAATATGTGTGTGGGTGGCTAATCACACCAGTTATATTGAATATTGTTTATTGAAGAATATATTTTTATCCTTAAGTGTTTTATAATTTAATCCAATGGAATACACAAATAAAAATCTGGTGTAACTGGCGCACTGCACACAACTTTCTCTTACCCTTCGGTAAGAGAAAGTTGTGCACCGTGCTGATCACACCAGATTTTTTGTGTCGAGATATATTTAGTTGCTCTTGGCACTTTAGTTTCAAACTTGACCACGCGATGATTCATAGATGGCGCTGAGCTACGAATTCTTCCACATCAGTAAAGTGTACTTCAAACGATTTCAACGAAAAATTTCACTGATATACTTTTTAAAGAGCATCTAAAAAATAGTTGATTTATGAATTTAAAAAAAAAATCCTTGGAGAGAATTTTGAGAAAAAAACTGAAAAAGTACATCAGTAAAGTACTAGTACTTTTTGGTCAATTTTGTTTAAAAGCTTATTTATACGAGTGAGGAAGGTGCCTAACTTAAATATAAAATATTCGTATGGAGGAAGGCCGTCTAATTTACAGGAAGGTGAAGAAAATAGACTTTATTCGGCCCAAAATTATTTATTAGGCTACCTATGTCAACGTTTCGGGGACTATACGTTACCCATCCTCAGGACCTTAAAATACAACACAACAACAAAACTTTACAAATTAAGATAAACTTAAAAACCAAGATATAATAGAAAAAAAAAAGAAGAAAGAGGGGAAAAGTACACTTACAAAGGTCGTAAAAAGTAAAGCCTATTTTCTTCACCTTCCCTTAAATATAACATTTTAACCTCCTAGCTCATTTCCTTCATCGTCTAAAGTGTCCACATACACGCACACACACACACAGACCAATTTGCGGGACCCACTTTTTTTTGGACTCAGGGGACCTCAAAACATGTATATCCATCAAAATCTCAACATCGAATTTTTGACATGATCGCAATACTTTCTCTCTCTATATATTTCATATAGGGCCTATAGGGTAAGAGAAAGTAAAAAGAATACATAAATATTTCTCTATACATTTCCTATGGGAGAAATCGTAACTTTAAGAATTAATAACTCAAAAAGTTATAGGAATTTCGGGATGAAAATAATTTTCCTGTAATCCCGAGGTCTTCTTTATGCAAATAAAATTTCATTTCAAAATTCCAACGGGAAGTTGCCTAAATAGAGTGTGACAGACAGACGGACATTAGTGAATTATATATATAGACTAGCCAGGGGTTTTGCCTCCCTGGGCCCTCCTCCAGCTGGCTCGGGCCCGCTAGTGGCGGACCCTCGCATTTTCTTCTTAATTATTTTTTTTAACCCTTTTCGGCTACAGAGGCCATTTAGGGGTGTTTATTTATTATTATATTTTTAAAATACATAATATCGATGGCTACCGAGGGACGTTCCACACGCTGATTGCTTGGGGTCACCAATCCCGAGCTTTCGCCGCGCTTGGCATTACTTAACCGCAACGATTGTGGCAAATTCCTTAAATTTCATTTTGTTTTTGGGAACCACTTTTCCCCTTTTGATTAAAAAAATGATTGACCAGCATCAGAAATTTTTTGAGTATCCCCGATTTGGGGATTTAGGGACTTGAGTATTTTTCCTAGATCCTCTATAAGATGCAAAATTTCATTTTGAAATTCCAACGCCAAGTTGGCCGCGACAGACGAATGGACACTTCTCATTTATATTTGGACCCTGTTATGCATTAGTGTGTCAAGCGCCAAAAAATTAAAAATTGCGTTACGCATGGAATATTGTTTCAAATGCTATAATTAATAGTATTTTTTTATGAAATAACTATTGTTAAAAAAATTTATATTTAATGTAAAAGCTTAAAATTATTTTTACAATATTTCAATGCAGAATTTCCATTTTGCATTTATGCGTCAAGTGCAAGACATCGTAAACAACTATACGTTTTAGATATTAATTGCTGCGTTTAAGTATTTTCAATTATGAACACCAGCATAACTATTGTTTAGAACAAACCTTGTTTAGAAGTATTTAATTTATTTCAAATTTATATACACTATTATATTCTAGTTGTTGAAATTTAATACAAGTATTTGATAACCTACAAAAATTTTCTCTGAATTCGTAGAAGTCAAAATTTAATTTTTTAGATATTATTCCTGATAATGAAGATGAGGGTGAGTGCGATTTCGAAAAGACAACCAAATCAAGAGACTTTGAAGCATTTTTTGCAAATATATATTGGACTTGGAGAATTTTGCAAAAATAATTTTTTATATTTTATTGTTTTTCTCTAAATTAGTCAAATTTTTTAGAGAAAATTTATGAATATCTGCCATAATTACAGTATTTACTTGCACAATTGACAAAAAAATGATATATAATCTAATCAATACAAATTAAATCAGAAAAAACTTTAATGTTAATTTTCTCAAAACTCGGTACCTGGCGTTTGACACACAATTGCGTAACAGGGTCCATATAATAGATTATTTAATAATTATTGACGTTGATTTCTTTGAAAGGGCTGAGAGAGGGAGGCTAACGTTACCCTCTACCCCTCCCTGAAAGGACTCTCTCTCTACTTGATAGTCAAAAAAAATTCATGATAATTTAATTAACGTAAAAAAAAAACATTACAAAGAGGGTGGGGAGAGAGAGAAGGAATTCTAAAATAAGGATATCGAAAGGGAGGGGGATATTTTTAGATTTCTAATCGAATAAATTATTTAAAGAAATTACACTACCTAAAAAGCGTGCGGTTTTTTAAATCTTGATTTAATTTCCTATACAAAGACTGAGTTTTAGATTATTCAAATCCCTTTTTTTTAGGGAGGTTTTAAAAAATAATAAAACCACCTAGCAAAGAGTGTAAAAAAAAAAAAAGATGTATGGAAATATTTCATAAAATCTGAGGGAGTCAAATCGTATCTAAATTTAGAAAAAAAAAAAAAAAAAAAAGGTGAAATTAACCAAAAAAATTAATTCAGGAATGACATCCTACTTTCCCAGATACTAGAGTACAAATGCGGGATTATATTAAAAATGCTTGAAAGAGAAAATTTACATTTAAACAAATGCAAATATTTATACTTGTTGGATTATTGTTACTTTCTCTTACCTCTATATATGTTAATATATAGAGAGAGGTTCATGTCAAAAATTCGATGTCGAGATTTTGATGGATATTCACGTTTTGAGGTCCCCTGAATCCAAAAAATTGGTTTTCGCGACCAGTAGCGTATTCAGGTGTGGGGGCGAAGGGGGCGCTCGCCCCCCCCCCGCCCCAGGCGCATCAAGCCTTTGGGGCCCCTCGATGCCGACATAGGCTCCTAGCGCATCCGGCTTTTTTTTCCAGGAATCTCGAGCTTTTTCCCAAAATCTCAGGCTTTTTTTTATAATTGCATAATAAATTCATTTTATACCACAAATTCGGAAAAAAAATTACAAAAAAAAGCTCGAACGACTTCAAAACAAAAGCTCGAACATAAAACTGCGCCCCAGTTGGGCTTCGCCCCTTCCGCCCTCAAAGGCTAGTTATACCGATGTTCGCATAAGTTGCGAACAGACCATGTTGGTCTGTCTGTGTTTGTGTCTGAACAAAAAATATCT
>JAKCPI010001673.1:0-82988 GCA_023213315.1 Euborellia annulipes | reverse complement strand
TCAAATTGTATTATTTGATAGCAAATTATAATACAAAGATAGATGAATTATCTCTCTTATCACGTGACTCATTCTTTTCATTAAATGACTAATATTTTTTTAGTATTTTAATACTTACGTGCGTTGACTCCGAGTTTTTTTTTTTTATTTATCTACTTTCAAACCCTCCTGTTATTTTTTTTTTCCTCAACGTCATTGATAATGATATTGATGATCTAAGGCACTCATGTTAACTGCGATTTTTTTATCGAATGATGGATCCATAATAGACATGGTCAATATATCGAATGTCAAAAAAAAGAGGGGTTTGCTCCTCACTTGTCTCTTTTTGCAATTTAGCCTCTCTCGTCGGCTCGATTTCCTAATCAGCTAACATCGACCCTATCAAAGAGAGTCTAGACTTTAGATTAAACCCAACGAACCTTAATCAAGTGTTTATATATTCAATAATATTAGAGTCAAATAGGGGACGATTCATTTTTATGGTACTTTATAATAAAGTATTGTATGCGTTATTTCGGGTATTTGTACTCTTTGATTTACGAGAACAACATACGCAAAAATACTTTATTACGCATGATTTGTGCGACTGGGATGGAATAGAACAGGCCGGCCCATCGCACGGTCTGACGTCTGTTGGAATTATAGAAGAGAAGAGGCAGACACAAGGGCGGATCCAGAGGTGTTTCTCGGGGGGGGGGGGTAATCTGGTGTGACTGGTCGCACAGCACACTATTTTTTCTTAATTTCGGTAATTTAAAGACGCATTCTGTACTTGTTTGTCAGAATATAAATACAAATCAAATTTTTAAGTATTAATTTTTAAAATTTTACATTAAAAATAATTTTTTTTGTTTAATCTCGAGGGGGAGGGGTAATTACCCCCTTTACCCCTCGTGGTCTCCGGCCCCGTACTCACAAGAAGTGGGCCCCTGAGCTTTTTTTTTTTTTTTTAAGGTCTTTTTCGGCATTTAAGGCCATTTAGACCCCATCCCTATTTATTTCAAATGATTTGTAGTCAAATCAAATGAAATAAATTTTTCTCGCTTGGGACGGGAATTGAACCCGGGACTCCGGCGCAAGAGCCTGAGCTTTTAATAAGATATGATAATATTTCAAATTTCATATATTCCTGGCACATCGGCATTCATAGAGTTTTTTTCTGTGATTTTACCTTTTTTTTTTTTTTTTTTTTACTTTTCCCTCTGCCTTTTCCCTTAGCAAAACGAAATAGTTCCGCTTTTCCGACCTGCGGAAAATTTTTTCCCTTCCGTGGGAATCATTTTACCCTTTTTTTTGGGAAGGCAAAATTTTTCCATCCCATTTTTTTTTTCTTGGCGGAAAATTTTTTTCCTGTCATGGAAATGGAATTTTTTCCGCCCCTTTCCCGCCTTGTGGAAAATTTTTTTCCTCCCTCACGTGCAAATCATTTACCTTTTTTTTTGCGTGCAAGTCACATCCCATATCATATTTTCAAAGCCAGGTTTCGGCTGGATTTTGACCGAAATCGAATATTCGGTCTTTTCCTAATTCCAGCTGACTGCAATCCTCCTTTCTAAAACATCCAAAAACAAAATTAGCCTATATTTCAACAAGCCGGTGAGTGTTGACCATGGGCGTAACTTGGGGGCCCGGAGCTCGCCCCCCCCCCAGAAAGCGCCCTACCCCCAAGAAAAATTGAGAAAATATGGGGCTTTCCAGAAGATAGCTGGTCCCATGCCCCCCCCCCCCCAGCCAAATTCTCTAGTTACGCCCATGGTGTTGACACAGAACCGCATTTAAGAGAAAGTTGTGTGCTGCATCTGGCCAATCACACCAGATTTTTTAATTATTATGGTTCGGAAATGGAATTAGATGCGTTATCCATAATTTATTAATATTTTTTTTACTTTCATCTCAATTTAATTAACGTTGCTCTAGATTTCATAAGGAAAATCTGGCGTTAATTTTATATTAATATAAAAAAAAAAAACAGACATAGTTCTAATGACACTTGTGATAATTTCGGCATGATATTGAACTGCATGCAGCAGGTGCGCCAGGTGCCGGATGGATTGCGCAACTTTGCAAGCCGTCTAGACAGGCAGACGAGCAACAGAACAAATAAATTTTCTCCCCAATTACATTGAAAAATAATTTGTTTCCTTTTTTGTTGTTGTTGTTGTTGTTGTGTTTGTGCAAAGATAAATACGAAAACTATCAATTATTGAAAAATATTGACGATTACTCTTGAGATAAATCGATACAATAGCGGCGAATCTAGATGTTGCCGTTGTAATCAAGGACGTTAGAGAAAGTTGGATTTTTTTTATGATTATTTAATTGTTTTTATAAAAGAAGATAAGAATCTTTATTGGAATTCTCGGCTTGAATCACAGAGTTGTTTTTCATATTTTTTTTTTGTGGGGGGTTTGCACTCTATTCATATAATAGCTGAGTGTCTGTCCGTTTGCCTGTCTGTCTGTCACGTAATTTAGAAACGAAATTTCGGAGCCTTATAGAGGACGTTATGGAGGGTCCAGAAAAAAATACTCGGGTCGCAAAATTCCTATAACTTTTTGAGTTATTAATTCCTAAAGTTACAATTTCTCCCATAGGAAATGTATAGAGAAAAATTAATGTATTCTTTGCATTTATATACTCTTATGAATGTAAACAAATCCTCAAGCAGGCACTGGATTGGAATCTAGTAATGCCGAAATTTTATATTTCTATGTATTTCAACTATTAGAGAGAGAGCCCAGAGCCCCCAGACAATACTCATTTTCTCACAAATAAAATGTATGGGATAAAGTAGTGTTAGTTCGTAATTTGAGTGTAAGCATATTTGCAAATTTGGGGCGTGGGCCAATTTATAGGTAACCAAGTGCCAAACATGGGTAAAAATAGTACTAATTATACTTATTTTCTCATTCTTGATTTTTACGTATATTTATAGAGAATATTGTTAAAAGTTAATAATCAATACTGCCAGACACTTACCATGGGCCAAAACTCTTGCCAGACGCTTCAAAGTTACCAAAAAAAGTATGAAACTATACTCATTTTCTCATTCTTGATTTTTATATATGATATTCAGGGAACCATTTCAAAACTATTTGTAAGCTGCCAGACCAATCGGTTGGGCCAAACATCCCGCCAGACACACCTAAAGTGTCGCTATTCATGTGTTAAAGATAGGGAAAAACAATACTAACTTTTCTCAAAGTCTCAGAGCTGATTTTTATGTATGTTTTAGAGAATATTGTTAAAAATTAATAATCAATACTGCCAGACACTTACTATCGGCCATAACTCTTGCCAGACGCTTCAAAGCTCCCGAAAAGATGATCTAACTTTACTTATATTCTCATTCTTGATTTTTATATTTGATATTCAGAAAACTATTTTAAGACTATTTGTAAGCTGCCAGACCAATCGGTTGGGCCAAACTTCCCGCCAGACATAGATAAAGTGTCGCTAGACGTCTGAGCACGAGCAGGATATGTGGATAATTTTATAACATACATAGCTTTATAAAATTTATGTTAATAATGGTCTAATGGAAAGCTTCAGTAAAAATAAGTAATTTTTAACGCTCATTTAAAACGTTAATTAAAGAATAATAAAATATTAATACTTTTGAACTCTTAATGAAAATTATGAACAAACGAACAGCAATAAAATAGTAGTTTATTGGTTTTTAATAATAAGTAAAAAAACAGGAATATTTTTGAATTGAATTGGACGTATAAATGACCTTTCATTAAAAAGATATGAAATATGAATATGCTCGCGCTCAGACGTCTAGCGACACTTTATCTATGTCTGGCGGGATGTTTGGCCCAACCGATTGGTCTGGCAGCTTACAAATAGTTTTGAAATGGTTCCCTGAATATCATATATAAAAATCAAGAATGAGAAAATGAGTATAGTTTCATACTTTTTTTGGTAACTTTGAAGCGTCTGGCAAGAGTTATGGCCCATGGTAAGTGTCTGGCAGTATTGATTATTAACTTTTAACAATATTCTCTATAAATATACGTAAAAATCAAGAATGAGAAAATAAGTATAATTAGTACTATTTTTACCCATGTTTGGCACTTGGTTACCTATAAATTGGCCCACGCCCCAAATTTGCAAATATGCTTACACTCAAAGTACGAACTAACACTACTTTATCCCATACATTTTATTTGTGAGAAAATGAGTATTGTCTGGGGGCTCTGGGCTCTTGGACTATATCTACATGGCCCGCGGGCTTGGCATAGTTGGTAGCGCGCTTGCCTTGTATACTGTGGCGTAACGTATTTTAGCGAGGCCTCTCCCCCCCCCCGAAAATTTTCTAAATTTTTAAATTTTTCTTTGAAAAAGTGTATCGCATAAATAAAAGTAATAAAAAAATGAAAAATATTAATATTTAAGCATATTTTGAATAAAAGCTTTGTCTTATAGAAGGCCCGGGCCCTTTGGGGGTCAGATGAAAACGGAAAAATTTCAGTTAAAAAAAAAATTAATGAAAATTTGTCTTTGAGAGGGCCCGGGCCCCTCGGGGCTCAGGTGATAAATGATATATTATAAAAGGAAAAAAAATCATTTTTTTCATGACCCTGAAAGCACGCCCGGTCCGGCTCTCGGGCCCCACCGCATCGCGGGGTTTGCGGGGGGTGTACGTTACGCCACTGCTTGTATACCAAGGGTCGAGGGTTCGGATCCCAGGCAGTCCGATGATTTATTTAAGCCATTGGCACCCAAATAGCTTAAATAAGAATGCCTGGACCCCCAATTGATATATTTACAAATAACGGGTGTCGTTTAAAGTCTTAAATGGCCTGAGTTGCCGAAAAGACTGTGTATGTGTGTAAATGTGAGTGTGAATGGAAAAAATATAATTAAAAAAAAACTTAAAAAAAAAAAAAATGTTTTATGTAAATTGAACTAAAAAAGAGAGAAATAATTTAATAATAAGAGGGTGAAAATGAGAGATGCAGCTAAGGTTATTTCTTTATTCGATTAATTCACACAGCTGACGATTCAGTTCCGTGTTTGAACCATCCTCAGAGCTCTCTCCTTTTCCTTTACTAGCCTAAAAGAGGTGACCGTAAGCCAATTTGATCGAGATATATGCAAAAATAACAAAAATTTTGAAGAAAGTCACATTAACCTATAAAAAAGGATTTTTAACTTATTGAAAAGGGTGAATAAATACCACCAGGCTGCTCCTATCTTCATCGATTTTTAACTTACTTTTTTTGAGTTTTTTTCTTGATCCATTGTATTTATCAGCTAAATTAACAGCAATCGACCTATTTTGGTTGGATTACTAGAATATTAAATAAAATAGAGTAGGAAAATTCTCAAAATAATGTTTGTTTATTTATCTGCTATTAACGGTATTGAGGCTAACTTGTTGTTAATCAACCTATTGAATATTATTTATAAGGTATTTTTTCATAATTATAATAGCATTTCAGCATTCAGGGGTCCAAAGGTGGCTCGAGACCTTCGGTTAATGGGTCGTTTTGATAATTTATCTACCCCAACATTAAAATATCCTCCCTATGGGAGAAATACTGGTGTTTGTCCTTCAGCATTAAAACAGGTGAAGGACAAACATCAGTATTTCTCCCATAGGGAGACTATTTTAATGTTGGGGTAGGTAAGTTATCAAAACGACCTATTAAGGTCGGTTCTGTTTTAGATTAAAAAATAACTTTTTAAATTTTAAAAATTTTAAAATATATATTAATTTTTGCTGGCCAAATGGTGCAAACGCCCAGGGCCATTGAAAATAAAAATAAAAAATAAAAATAAATAAATAAAATATTAATTAATTAATTAATATAATTTGATTTTTTAAAATATTCTTTACATTGGATAATTATTCTTTGTTTTTTTTTTTTTTAATTATCATGAAATTAGCTCTTTTATTGTTCATTATTTAAAAAACAAACAATTTTTAATAAAATTATTAATTATTTTTTTAACTCTATTTAATTAATTTCTTTATTTATCTTGTAATCTTTTATTCTAATTTATTTATTTATTTTATTCTTTATTTATCTCAACCAGAATAGGTCAGGCGAGAGATTTTTGTCATCTAAATTACAATAGAGAAAGAAAAAAACCCAAAAAAGTAAGCAATAATACATTTTTTGATGTGGTCTTCGTATTTCTTCAAAATTTTCGTTATTTTTACATATATCTCGATCAAATTGGCATCTCTTTTAGAGGGAGAATTTTCCCTGGAAAAATTGGCCAAAACTACTGAACTCGCTAACGCCGAATTCTACACTCGCGCCATTTTTAATGTCTTCTGGTTTTAAACGGATAAATTTAAATTTTTATTTTTTCAAAGATGTTTTTTTTGGCTCTAATAAAAATCACATGCCAATTAACTTTAACATACCGTTTACATATTCTATATATAAATGTTTATATTTGCAATTATACAAGGAAGTGATGATGTCTTGGCTGAAAGGCTTACGAGCCTTCTAAGGCACGGCCAGACGTAGTCTAGACTGGCAACAAGCATGTGAAGGCCGTCGGTAATCAAAAAGACTTACGCAGCCACTTCAAGCTCTTCTTTCTTTGTTTTAATTTAACATTCAGACTACAATGAAATAAAAGAGATAAGAAAAAAAATATATGAAAATATGTAACGGATTTGCTTTTTTTTCTTACCCCTATAGAATATTTCACAAAATAGAAGTGAAATGGAAATTAAAAAACATTTTTTTTTTGCAACAATATTTTTTTCTTTATATATTTATTTTATTTGTAAAGCTGACGTTTCGGTGAAGATGTTGGAACCATCATCAGAGCTGACAAAAAGTCTTTATAAAAGTGTAAAGAAGAAGTTAAGTATGCTGTTACAAATGGTAAAGGTTATGAAGAAAATACACCAGGCGGTTGCTTTCCACATTAAAATAATTTTTTTGGCAAATATTTCGGATTGCTTACGCAATCCAGCATCAGCTATCAGCTGTCTTATAATGTTCCAGTTGATGCACTGAGGATGGATTGAGGAAATATTTGCCAAATAAATTATTTTAATGTGAAAAGCAATCGCTGGTGTATTTTCTCCATAACCTTTAGTGTAAAGAAGATTCTAAAAATATATATATATAAAATCCACTATGACACTTTTTGTCAGCTCTGAAGATGGTTCCAAAATAGAACCGAAACATCAGCTGTACAAATAAATTATATATATAAAGAAAAAATCTGGTGTGTCTGGTCGCACCAGATTTTTTATGTCGAGATAATATCTCTTAGAACTTAAGTTCCAAACTTGTCCTCGCGATTCATAGATGGCGCTGAACTACGAATGCTTCCACATGAGTAAAGTGTATTTGAAACGATTTCCACGATCAATTTTCCTTATATACTTTTTAAAGAGCATCTAAAAAATAGTTCATTTATGAATTTTAATCAAAATCATTGGAGCGAATTTTGAGAAAATATCAAAAAAACTGAAAAAGTACATCAGTAAATTACTAGAACTTTTTGGCCGATTTTATTGAAATTTTAAGGATTTTTATTTCAGGATTTAGATCTTAGAGACAATTTGGATTTCATTCTAAATATAATTTATTTTTTTTTTAATCATTTCAAGGTTTGAATTTATTAAATACTGTATAGTGCATTTAAAATCCAAGGTACCAATAGCTACCAGGGGACGTTCCACACGCTGATTGCTTTCGCCGCGTTTGGCATTGGTGTATCTCAACGAGATTTAGCAATTTAAACAACACGATTTCTTTCTCTTTTTTTTGTTATTTTTGTAAAATTAGTTGAAAATTGGCATATGTTTATTTATGTGCGACGTATGAATAGGCTTTATGAGCACAAGTGTTTTTGCTGTGTTATCGGTTGGCCGCACTGCTGCGTTTGCTTTGATGTCTGTGAATATGTTATGTCTAGACTCATGTTAGATAAAACTCCTATCGAGGTTGAAACGTCTGTCTGTCTGTCCGTCTGTCTGTCTGTCTGTCCCCACGTCTAGACAAGGTACGTACAAAACCCCACCATACGAAGAAAGTAATCGAGGTTTATCGCCGCCAACCAGAAGGGAGGGAAATAAATGGATAATATAATTACAAGGTGTGTCAAAAAGCATATCAACTAGGCGTCTTTAAGAAATCTTTATCAATTTTCAATTTTTACTTATAAAAAAAAAGTCTGGTGCGACTGGCGCACAGCACACAACTTTCTCTTACCCTACAGCACGGTCACACCAGATTTTTTGTGTCGAGATATATTTAAATGCTCTTAGCACTTTAGTTAACTTGACCACGCGATAATTCATAGATGGCGCTGAGCTACGAATGCTTCCACATCAGTAAAGTGTACTTCAAACGATTTCAACGAAAAATTTCACTGATATACTTTTTAAAGAGCATCTAAAAAAAATTTGGTGTGACTGTCGCACAGCACACAACTTTCTCTTACCTTCGGTAATCGAAAGTTGTGTACTGTGCTTGTCACACCAGATTTTTTGTGTCGACATATATTTATTTTCTGCCAATATATTAGAATTTAAGATGTCAAATTTATAAACATGGGAAAATATTTAAATTTTGTTACCATGGCAACAAATTCTCCTATCTTCTCTATGAAGTACAAGAGTAAAGTGGTCTTCAGAAGATTTCAATGGCAAAATGAGATTATACATTTTAAAGAGTATCTAATACATAATTGATTTTTGAATTTAAAAAAAAATCGTTGGAGCAAATTTTGAGAAAATTGGAAAAACGAAAAAACTACATCAGTAAAGTACTAGTACGCTTTGGCAGATTTTGATTAAAAGTTTATTTTCAAGTCCCCCGGAGGTGCCTAACTTAAATATAAAATTTTATACTCCTAGCTCAATTCCTTCAAGCTTTAAATTGTGCACATTGGCTGGACCCCCCGCCAGCTGGCTCGGGCCCGCCTGCGGCGGACCCTTGCCTTTCTTAGTTATGAGTAGAGCCCAGATTTTTATGCTGCAAAAACTTCTAAATATGCCATATAATATGCATAAAAATTATTGAAATATGCAGCAAAATATGCAATATATATGTCAAAAATATAAATGGGTTCCAATTAAACTACTGATGTAAAATGTGTTTTAATTTTGGAAGGAAAAACAAAAATTTGTCTTGCAATAAAAATTAAATTTAATGTAAAAAAATCTGGTGTGACTGAAGGCACCTCATATGCTCAGTAATCGAAAGTTGTGTTGTGTGCTTATCACACCAGGTTTTTTGAGTCGAGACATATTTAGTTTCCATAAACCTGCGGCGGACTCTCGCCTTTTCTTAATTATGAAAAGAAAATTAATATTATTATTATTTTTTTTTTTAATACAAACATTCACAATTTTTTCTCATTTATACTCACACTCACACACGCATTCACACAGTCTTTTCGACAACTTAGGCCATTTAATTTGACTTAAAACGATACTCGTTATTTGTAAATATATCTATTGGGGGTCCAGGCATTCTCATTTAAGGTATCTAAATGGCTTAAATAAAATCATCGGAATGCCTGGGGTCCGAACCCGCGACTTTTGGTATACGAGGTTACCACGCTAACCTCTACACCAAGCCCTGAGGGCAAAGAAAATTATTATTATTACTACGTATTCCAATCCAGCGGCTGCTTGAGGATTTGTTTACTTCCATAGAATACACTGTAAAGAATACTTAAATATTTCTCTTTACATTTCCTATGGGAGAAATCGTAACTTTAGAAATTAGTAACTCAAAAAGTTATAGGAATTTCGGGACCCGATTATTTTTCTGGGACTCTCCATGACGTCCTCTATAAGACTTCCAAATTTCGTTTCAAAATTCCAACGGGAAGTTGGTCAAACAGAGCGTGACACACGGACAGACAGACAGACGGACACTCCGCAATTATTATATATAGATTTATGATTCTCTATTGTGTATAAAATGTCCAAATATGAAATTAAAATTTTGCAAAATTATCATAGTTTATTTCAAGCAGTCAACTCAGATTTTTAGTAATTAGAATATTTCTTTGTTTTTGTTGAATTGACCAAGTGAAGTGTCAGTTGCAGTGAGTCGGTTGGCTGGTTGGCTGGAATTTTTTCTATTTTCCCCGGGAGAGAGAGAGAGAGAGAGAGAGGCGCTAGACAGCCTGCCTAGGAGAGCCTAGTGTTCGTCTAGACAGTTTCTCTTTCTGCTGCTGATACTGTACTGGTCCAGACGTAGATGCCAAGCTGTCTGGCCGTCTGGCTGCACCCTCCCAGTTACCCTCTACGCCCTGCTCCTCACTTATCCTCTCTCTCTCTCTCACACAAGCTTCACTTTTATTCAATCATCCAAAAAAAACAAAACTCCTCTCTTATACGTACTGTATAAAGAATATAAGTATCATCTTTATCACAACTTTTTCAATTTTTACTTTCTCTTACCTATGTATATATGTAATATATATATAGAGAGAAAGTATTGGATTCATGTCAAAAATTCGATGTCGAGATTTTGATGGATCTTTACGTTTTGAGGTCCCCTGAATCCAAAAAGTGGTTTTCGCGACATGGTCTGTCTGTGTGTGTCTGTGTGTGTGTGTGTTCAATTTTAAGCATGAAGGAATTGAGCTACGAGGTTGAAATTTTATATTTAAGTTAAACACCCCCGGGACCGGAAAATAAGCTTTTAATCAAAATCGGCCAAAGAGTACTAGTACTTTACTGATGTACTTTTTCAGTTTTTTTCGATTTTCTCAAAATTCGCTCTAACGATTTTGATTAAAATTCAAAAATCAATTATTTTTTAGATTCTCTTTCAAATGTATATTCTCGTTTTGCTCTCAAAATTGTTTGAAGCACACTTTACTCTTGTGCTTCATAGAGAAGATAGGAGAAATGGTTGCCATGGTAACAAAATATAAATATTTTCCCATGTTTATAAATTTGACATCTTTAATTCTAATATATTGGCGGAAACTAAATATATGTCGACACAAAACATCTGGTGTGACAAGCACAGAACACAACTTTCGATTACCGAAGGTAAGAGAAAGTTGTGTGCTGTGCGACAGTCACACCAGATTTTTTATCTGAAAACAAAAATTGGTGTTGGCCGTGTCGTCTACTTAGTCGGTAGCCTTATGTCTAATGGCGGACTTCGAACGACTTTTACTTTCTCTTACCTATTATATGTATATGTTAATATACATATATATATATAGAGTTTCATGTCAAAAATTCGAGGTTGAGATTTTGATGGATATACACATTTTGATCTCTGAATCCAAAAAAGTGGTTTTCGTGACATATGGTCTGTCTGTATGTGTGTGTGTCTGTGAACAAAATATCTCAAGAACGAAAAGATCTAGGAGATTGAAATTTTATATTTAAGTTTGCTACCACCATCGGAGGTGACACGAAGATTTTGAACAAAATCGATTAAAGGGTACTAGTACTTTACTGATGCACTTTTTTAGTCTTTTTCGATTTTCTCAAAATTTGCTACAACGATATTTTTTTTTTAATTCATAAATCAATTATTTTTTAGATGCTCTTTAAAATGTATTTTTTTTTTTTTAAACATTCACACTTTTTTCTCATTTACACAGTCTTTTCGGCAACTTAGGCCATATAAGATTTTTGACGATAATCGTTATTTTATAAATATATCTATAGGGGACCCAGACGTTCTTATTTAAGCCAGTTGCATGGTTTAAATGCATTTGGTCTTTCTAAACTTTGACGATAACCGTTATTTATGAATTAGTCTATATTGGGGTCCAGGCATTCTTATTTAAGCCATCTGGTATCCAAATGGAGGAGGAGTTAGAGATAGGAAATAATGTAATGTTGACGGGGTGCCGGTAGATGGCTACGGCCAGTCCTGGGTTGAGGTGTGTGTCTTCGTTCATAGAACCTCGGGTAAATAATTGAGGATCCCGATAGGAATTTCAAATAATAATAATAATGTATTGGTGGAAACTAAATATGTCTCAACACAAAAAAAATCTGGTGTGACAAGCACAAAACTTTCTCTTACCAAAGGTAAGTGGTTTGCTGTGCCCTTAGTCACACCAGATTTTCACCAATCAAGTTATACATAAGATATTTATAACAAATTTAACTTTCGTGGATCAATTATCTTACGTTTTATTTATTTTACATCAAAATCACTTAACTGCAAGTGTTGGTTGCATTTTCTTTTTTATTTTTAACTTTTTCCGCTAATTGTAAATGGGAAATTTAGTGAAATTGCAAAAAAAAGCTGAGACCCCTTGAGTCCATGTCATGTTTTTTTTTTTTTTTTGTCTAGCAAATAACAATTCTTTATTTCTATCTCTGTTTCTCCTAGGAATTTGTTCTTTATTTGTTTACTGGTGGTTTAAAATCTAGAACAGGTCTATTTTCTCTGTAGAATTTAGAATATATGTGCTAATAGCTGTAATTATAGAATAAAATAGAGAGAAATTACACAAACGTTATTGGTGAATTAAATAGGTTTGGAATTTTTAAAATAAAAAAAAAAAAAAATTCAAATATGCCACAACCATCTGGACATTATACGTATTATTTCTCTTTGAAGGAGGTATATAGAGGAATGTTATATTCAATTATAATTGATCTACCTATAGGTAGAAACTAGCCGCGGACCCGAGTCTTTTCTTAATTATGAAATTTTTTTTTGGTATCCAAATGGCTTAAATAAAATCATCAGATTGCCTAGGGTCCGAACCCGCGACTCTTGGTATACCAGGC
This sequence comes from Euborellia annulipes, assembly GCA_023213315.1. Classification (NCBI taxonomy): domain Eukaryota; kingdom Metazoa; phylum Arthropoda; class Insecta; order Dermaptera; family Anisolabididae; genus Euborellia; species Euborellia annulipes. The sequence goes on along the minus strand of JAKCPI010001673.1, from coordinate 70,267 downwards.
TAGCATTCTAACCGCTACACCAAGCCCGAGGGGGAATTACTATTCCAATCCAGTGCCTATTTGATGATTTGTTTACATTCAAGGAATACACAAATAAAAGAATACATAAATATTTTTCTATACATTCATTTCCTATGGAAGAAATCGTAACTTTAGGAATTGATAAATAGGGCTCGGATTTATAGGCACTGAAAATCTTTAAAATAGGCAGGCAACTAAGCACTAAAAATTATTAAAATAGGCACTTAAAAAGGCACTTAAAAGGCATTATTTAAGAAATAATATAAAAAATTTAAAAAATTGATGTCTTATTTTTGGAAACAAAGATAAAACAATTACCTCCTTTGCACAAAGATGGCTGAATGAGGGCGGAGGGGGTGAAGCCCAACTGGGGCGCCGTTTTTCGTTCGACCTTTTTAAATGAATATGAAAGAAAATGAAATAAAATGAATTTATTGTGAAATTTCAAAAAAAAAGCCGAAATTGGCTTAAAATAGCCTATTTTAAGTTAAAATACTTAAAATAGGCACTAAAAAAGCCATTTATAGATGAAATAGGCACTAAAACCCAAAATAGGCATTATAGGCACTAACAAATGCCTCTTATTTTATTCAGAATTTCATGAAACGTATACATATCATATTGGCCTAAATTTTAAGCCTTAAATTAAAAAAAGGCAAATAGGGCGAAATCCGAGCCCTATTGATAACTCAAAAAGTTATAGGAATTTCGGGGTGAAAATAATTTTCCTGTAATCCCTAGAAGATCCTCTTTAAGCAGCGTTTCAAAATTCTAACGGGAAGTTGCCCAAATAGAGCGTGACAGGCGGACAGACAGACGGACATAAATAGATAATGAGCTAAGCAGCTAGTTTATATTTCATTTTATTGTCGAACCAGGGCCGAGGTTTCGGTCACATATGGGACCATCTTCAGGGCCAGGTTAATGTCTAAAAAAATATATTATTCCTCGCCAAGTTATATTGGACATACACAATTGTAAATAGCTCAATCATGATAATGCCCAAAATTTATTTATTCACACTATAACCTGGCCATGAAGATGGTCCTATATGTGACCGAAACGTCGGCCCTGGTTTGACAATAAATTGAAATATAGACAAATGCATTTGTTTCACAAATTCATTTGTTTATATTTCCATGTTTTTTAATGACACCTGTATGATTTTGTTTTGATTTTTTTATCAAAATTATCGAAAAATGTCGCTTTCTTCGTTGATTATTTCAAAAACTATTCAGTTTTCGGGAAAATATCAAAGAATAAAAACTTTTTAAAATTAAGTATTTTATCATAATATAACAAAGAAATTGAAAATTTCGAAATTTCTGAAAAAACTTATTAGGTAAAGTACTACTTCCAAGTGACGTATTTACTCCAAAAGTTGATAGAAATCTACAATTTTAGTGTAAGGAGCATATAGGGTAAAGTATACAGTGGTTGGCCCCCATACAGTGATTGGCCCCTAAGGCTTTAAACTTATAAAATAAGAAATATAATGGATAAATGAGTTTTGAAAAAACTTGTAAATAACATGGAATTTATGCTTGTTCTGATAGCAACATCATTTTGAGTTTTATAAAACTCTTTTAGCTGAAAAAATAAACTTTGTGTGAGAAGTCATCTTTCTAAGAGAAACATAAAGAAAATGGTAAGAACACTATGCCCAAATAATAAGCTTTATAAGCCCAAATGACCGATTATTTTAATTTTAAAATTAATAAAACGCTTAATTATTAAGTTTTTAAAGATTTTGGTAGGGTACAATAACGCCTTGGAAATTTTTAAGGCCTAAATGCCTGGGGCCAATAACTGTGACCCAAATCATAGGGGGATATAGTGATTGGCCCGGGGGGCCATTCACAGTAAATACACTGTAGTGAAAGTTGACTGTTTTTACTGTTGCTTATGTCTCTTGGGAATGACATATTAAAATCTTGGTTAGAAAAAATGACACCTTACAGTTGTTGGCCCCCGGGCCAATAACTATGGGGGCCAATCACTGTATTGTAACGAATATTTTAAAATTTGAATGAGAATAGTTTATTCGTAATTTTAATTTGCCACAATGAACATGCAGAGTTGGTTCCCGGAAAAATCCTTGATATCAATGAAAATGAAGCAGCCGTGTCATTATTGACCAAATGTGGGCGTTTATGGAAGTGGCCCGAGAGGCCAGACATTTTAAATTATAGATGAGATTTAGTTGTTGGTCACATAAACGTACCGAAAAAAACGTGTAATCAGTTCCAGGGGAATTCTAGAAATAATTCAATTAATTAATCTATTGTAATTTTGTCTTATCGGCTACATTACTTTCAATAAACGTTTTTTTACTTTCTCTTACCATTGTATATATGTAATATATATATATAGAGAGAGAGAAAGTATTGGATTCATGCCAAAAATCCAATGTCAAGATTTTGATGGATATACACGTTTTGAGGTCCCCTGAATCCAAAAAGTGGTTTTCGCAACATGGTCTGTCTGACTGTGTGTTTGTCTGTCTGTCAACAAAATATCTCAAGAATAAAAAAGCTTGGAGGTTGAAATTTTATATTCAAGTTAGGCACCTCCCTGGCAAGGGCGGATCCAGAGGTGTTTCTCGGGGGGGGTAATCTGGTGTGACTGGTCGCAAAGCACACTATTTTTTCTTAATTTCGGAAATTTAAAGGCGCATTCTGTACTTGTTTGCCAGAATATAAATGCAAAACAAATTTTTAAGTAATAATTTTTAAAATTTTGCATTGAAAATAAATTTTTTTTCGAAAAAAAAAGTATTTTTTTCAAGTCTCAGGGGGATAATTACCTCCTTTACCCCCCTTGTATCCGCCCTTGCTCCCTGGGAAGTTTGGGGTTTTATTTTCTCAAACGATTTTGATTAAAATTCAAAAATCAATTATTTGATGCTGCTAACAAAATATAAATATTTTCCCATGTTTATAAATTTGACATCTTGAATTTTAATATATTGGAGGAAATTAAATATATATCGACACAAAAAATCTGGTATGACAAGCACAGAACACAACTTTCGGTTATGAAAGTTAAAAGAAAGTTGAGTGCTGTGCGACCAGTCACACCAGATTTTTTATTATCTAGGGGTATTTTTTTTATCATATTTCCCTTCTAAAAGTATGTTTAAAATGTTTTAGGATGCTAGCTAATCAAAATGTGCTTGTGGCGAGGGGGGCCAATGACTGTAGAAAGAAAAACCAATAACTGTATCAGGGGGGCCAATAACTATGTTTTTGAAACTTTTTTTGGTTTTTGTGTCTCTAAAAAAAAAAAACGGCTAGAAAATATTCAATTTTCAGTATCGCGTCAGAATAACTGTAGTTTTAGGATTCCTATAAAAAATTTTCAGGCTGATTGCTTTGTTGGTCTAGAAGAAATTAAGTAGAAAAGAGATAAAAATGCTTAAGGGGGCCAACCACTGTATACTTTACCCTACCAAATTTCATTGATCTAGCTGCTTTGGTTTTTGAGCAATCGTGTTCACACACACACACACATAGACATAATGCCCAAAATGGTATTTTTGGACTCAGGGAGGTCTAAAACGTGGAGAAGCATCAAAATTTTGAAGTCGAATTTTTTTACGTTTACAATACTTTCTCTATACGAGAAAGTAAAAAAGAGGAAAAACTTTTCAAGTAAAAATTGAACCTCTCGATTAAAACTTGTATTTAAATAAGTTTTTTTTTTTTAATCATAAGTTTTTGCTAAAGTATGTAATTATTGAAGTTGGTATTATCTATAGAATGTGATGGTATTAATATATAGCCTGTATGTAACACGTTTTAATACTATTTCATTTGATAATTTAATTTATTAAAATCAAGTTCCTCTTGGTTGCCTAACTACACGGCGTTGCTAGGATTTCTTAGCCAGAGAATCTGATGCAGGCATTCTAATAATCTTAACATTAACAATCCATGGATTTCTCAATTAGCGATTTTATAAAAAATATTGTTATCATATTTTTTATTTTCTCTTACCTATATATGTTAATATATAGAGAGAAATTTCCATTTTTACCAGTTCAGGGACCAAAGGCGGACCTAATGGGAATAAAATTTAGGGCCTATTAGAAAATGGTATGATCTCAAGTTTCAATGTCGGAGCTAGGTGTCCTTACAGTGCTCTAAACAAGGGCGGATAGAGGTAATTACCCCCCCCATCCCGAGATTTGAGAAAATTATTTTTTTTTTTGGGAATTAAATATTATTTTAAAAATTAATACTTAATTTAATTTGTATATATCGATACTTGGAAATTCAAAGGTCGTAACGGACAAAATGCTACTTTTCAGGAGAGCCAAAAAACGAAAAAACATTTTCCCTTATAACTTTTTACTTTCTCTTACCTTATATATGAAAAATATAGAGAAAGTATTGCGATCGTGTCAAAAAAATCGATGTCGAAATTTTGATGGATCTTCACGTTTTGAGGTCTCCTGAGTCCAAAAAAGTGGGTCCCGCAAATTGGTCTGTGTGTGGACATTTTTAACCATGAAGGAATTGAGCTAGCAAGTTGAAATTTTATATTTAAGTTAGGCACCCCCATGGGGCATGACCCGAAGCTTTTGGACAAAATCGACAAAAGAGTACTAGTACTTTACTGATGTACTTTTTCAGTTTTTTTTTTTTTTTTTTTTTTGATTTTCTCAAAATTCGCTACAACGATTTTGTTTAAAATTCAAAAATCAATTATTTTTTAGATACTCTTTAAAATGTATATTCTCATTTTGCGATTGAAATCTTCTGAAGACCACTTTACTCTTGTATTTCATAGGGAAGATAGGAGAAATGGTTGCCATGGTAACAAAATATAAATATTTTCCCATACTTATAAATTTTACATCTTGAATTCTAATATATCGGCGGAAACACGAAAAATCTGGTGTGACAAGCACCCTACCTTCGGTAATCGAAAGTTGTCTGCTATGAGACAGTCACACCAGATTTATCTCCGAGTACAAATTGGAGGATCCGTGGTTCAACTCCCGGCGACACACCCTTATTTTTTCGGGTCTATATGAATTAATAAATATTTAATTATATAAATCAGATTTTTTATTTAATTAAATTTTTTTTAATATTTATTGCACTTCTTAATTTTTGCGTATCTGGTGACATTTTTGTTGTTGTTTTTTTGTTTGTTTGACGCCCAGACACACACAGACAGACAAAAGAGGGAAAAACAAGCAGACACCATCTGTCTGTCTGTCTGTTTGTTTAGAGACGGTCAAGCAGCAGGTGTCTTGTTTATACAGTAAGGCAACCCTTTACTTTACTCAGACCCTGAAAGTGTGTGTGAGAGAGAGAGAAAAAGATGTCGCCATTCAGTCTAGACGAGTGCATTTAAAAAAGGTGCGGTTGAGAGACGTCATCAGGTGCACGCGAATGCAGCGACAACAACAACAACAACAAAGGCAGCCGTTCTGCAAGAGAAAAAGAAAATATTCAACAGAGAATATAATTATAGCTTTCTCCAATTTATGTCATAATGAAATAAAATTTCTCTGTCTGTCCCAGACGTCTAGTCGTTAGGTGAGTGCTGTCTGAAGAATTTTTTTTTTTTTTTACCGGTTTCTGAGAAATTATCCCGTGCGATTTTTAGTGATTCATCGATACTTGGTATTGCTGCTTTTGTTCTTTTTTAAACTATTTTTTTGGCATCGATATTTATTAAAATTAACTGGTCACCTTTAATAGCGGAATCTGTCCGTCTGTCTGTGACTAACTTCCCGTTTAAATTTCAACACAAAGCAATTTATAGCTATGATGTTATCTATATATATAATTCGCTAATGTCAGTCTGTCTGTCTGTCTGTCTCTATGTCACGCTTTATTTAGGCAACTTCCCGTTGGAATTTTGAAATGAAATTTTATATGCATAAAGAGGACCTTCTCGGCATTAGAGGAAAATTATTTTCATTCCGAAATTCCTATAACTTTTTGGATTATTAATTTTTAAAGTTACGATTTCCTCCATAGGAAATGTATAGAGTTTCATTTGTGTATTCCATGAATGTAAACAAATGCTCAAGCAGGCATTGGATTGGAATGGAATAATAATAATAATTTTCTTTTCCCCCTCGGGGCTTGGTGTAGAGGTTAGCTTGCTAACCTCGTATACCAAACGTCGCACAGTGGGCTGAAATAGGAAAAAAGCGGCCATAATTCGAAAAAATGAACTTCAAAATATAAAAACAACGTTTTGCACACTAATAATAGACTATATGTGGACCTCAGGACAATAATTCATTTTTTTTTACCCAACCCAAACCAGAGTTATAGAGCGCCAAAGTGGGCAAGAAAACTTAGTAACTTTTCTTTGCGTTTTAAGTCGATATTCAGGAATTTTTTTCATGTATTAATATTGATCCAATTTTAATGAATTTTTTTTGAATAATAGATAAATTAATCTTCTTTCTGAATATATTTTTGTTTTTCTTGTATTACAGTTAGTTATTTTTAAATAAATTTTTTTGTAAGTAAAAAAAAAGCAATATAAATTTTTTTCAATTTCAAAAAAGTATATGGGCATCCTCTTGCCTTCTAACAAACTCAATAGATTCTGAAACTAGAATACATGTAGAACATAATTGCATCGAAACTTTTTGCCCGATTTTGCCCGAAAAATTTTTATTAATTTTTTTATAATTAAATCGGCAGAAAAACAAATGATTTCCCTCAAACCATATGAACTTCTCTCTGCTTTACAGATAATATTGAAACGTGACAAAGGGCTGAAGGACAAAATAAAATCAGGCTATTATTAGAATGACCATAAAATTTGAAGGGGGGCCTCAAATTTTGTAATCTTTTGAAAAAATAATCTATTAAAAGGGAATATTCAATATTTGAAAATTTCATTTTTTTCTTGTTCATATTCTTATTAATATTATTGAAATAACTATATTATTTTTGTATACAAGTGGTAAAGCTCCCCTGGACCCCTTACATGCCTTCAGCGAGCAAATGCATCAAATTTATTCTTGTTCACTGTTTGGAAATTTTGCAATTGCTTCGCCTTCGGCGCAAAATTTTAAAGTTTTAAATTTCCCTCAATGACTCCACTTCCTCTGTCTCTGGCCAATCAGCGAGAGACAATGGTAAACAGGAACATAAAACAGAAGTTAGTGGCTAGAATATTGTAATTTATTTTTTAGCAAATAATTTTTATTTAAGTATAATGACAGAGACATAGAAGCCGACTCCAAGGGGCCCAAGGGGCTCGAGCCCCCTCCCCCAATGTTGAGGGAAGAGAAAATAGTCATCTTTGTAATCAACAATCCATTAAAATGTATATAAAGACATATTGCTTGTAATTACCAAAAAAAAATATTTTTTTCTTCCTTCAGTAGAGGTAGTTCACCCCATCTATATATTTTGTAAAAATAAATGACATTTTCGTAACGAGTGACCTTTAAAATGTATATAAAGACATATTACTTGTAATTATCAAAGCAAAATTTTTTTAACACCTTGAGTAAGGGGTAGTTCACCCCATGTATGTTTTTAGTAAAAATAGATGACATCTTTGGAATCAGCATCCATTAAAATGTATATAAAGACGTATTGCTTGTAATTATCAAAAAAATTTTTTTTTTTGCTCCCTTCAGTAAGGGGTAGTTCACCCCATGTATGTTTTTTGTAAAAATAAATGTCATTTTTGTAAAACGCATATTTTTTTGATTTTTTGACATATGTTTTTCTTTATATTTCACACATCATAATTTTTTTTTCAACTTTGTCAAGGGGTAATTTCAACCCCTTTTGGTAAAATATGAAAATATTGAAGGGTATAGTAGAACATATGATTTTGTATGTATAGATTTAATTTAGTAAAAATCCGCCCAAAAAAAAGATAATTATGGCCGCTTTTTTTCGATTTCAGCCCACTGTGCGTCGCGGGTTCGGACCCCAGGCAGTCCGATGATTTTATTTAAGCCATCTGGATACTAAATGGCTTAAATAAGAATGCCTGAACCCCAAATAAATATATATAATTAAATAACGGTTATCGTAAAAGTGTTAAATGGTCTAAGTTGCCGATAAGACTGTGTGAAACCTAATTCCATTTAGACTTTAGGCTTTTATTAAATATAAATAAAATAAAATGTATTTTGCAGGCCTGATGATGATAGTTGGGCTCCCGAAACTGATGCTAGCCAGTCGCCAGACATAGAATAAATTGTGAGTGTTTAAAAAAAAATAAAAAAATTTATTTTCATAATTAAGAAGAAAAGGCGAGGGTCCGCCTCAGGCGGGCCCGAGCAAGCTGAGGGGGGTCCAGGGGCGAAGCCCCCTGTCTAGACATGAAGCTTCTCATAATTAAGAAAAGGCGAGGGTCCCCCGCAGGCGGGCCCGAGCAAGCTGAGGGGGGTCTTGTGGGACGAAGCCCCCCGGCTAGGCGGGCGACGCGGCTAGTAAATTAATAAATCTTAATGCATTAATTCAATACATTTTATTTACTTTTCACTTATAAATTGCAAGTGGCCAAGTTTGAAACTAAGTTGCTATGGACAATTAAATATATCTCGACACAAAAAATCTGGTGTGACCAGCACGGTTACCGAAGTGTAAGAGAAAGTCGTGTGCTGTGTGACCAGTCACATCAAATTTTTATCTTTGTAAGACTTTAATTTATTTAAGGGTTGATTGCTAGAGGGGGGTGGAACTTTTTAAGAGAGAATTGCGAATATTTTTGATTCTAACTCTAAATATTATTAGATTAGAGTAATAAGTTCTTTTTTTTTAACTTTTACTAAAATGAGTGCTTTTGATTCTTTTTTTTATAGAGAGAAGAAAGAAAGGCAAAAACATCTCGTTCAGTCATGCCAAGAAGAGAGGCCTGGCCAGCTGAGCTCTCTCTCTCTCTCTCTCCAAATTAGAGTATTTTGTGCCACTCACCCCGATCATGTCGTCATCCCCCGGGAGCGTCTTATTAAAGGTAATCTTCTTCTGTTTTTTTTGTTTTTGAAGAAAAAAATATATAAAATATTATCTTAAAAAATCTGGTGTGACTGGCGCACAGCACACAACTTTCTCTTACCTTCGGTAATCGAAAGTTGTGTTCTGTGCTTGTCACACCAGATTTTTTGTGTCGACATATATTTAGTTCCCGACAGTACGGAACATATGAATTCAGATGTAAAATTTATAAGTATGGGAAAATATTTATATTTTGTTACCATGGCAACCATTTCGCCTATCTTCCCTATGAAATACAAGAGTAAAGTGGTCTTCAGAAGATTTCAAATGCAAAATGAGAATATACATTTTAAAGAGAATCTAAAAATTAATTGATTTTTGAATTAAAAAAAAAATCGTTGGAGCAAATTTTGAGAAAATCGAAAAAACTGAAAAAGTACATCAGTAAAGTACTAGTACTCTTTGGCCGATTTCGATTAAAAGCTTATTTTTCCGGTCCCGGGGGGTGTTTAACTTAAATATAAAATTTCAACCTCGTAGCTCAATTCCTTCATGCTTAAAATTGAACACACACCCACAGACAGACCATGTCGCGAAAACCACTTTTTTGGATTCAGGGGACCTCAAAACGTGAAGATCCATCAAAATCTCGACATCGAATTTTTGACATGAAACCAATACTTTCTCTCTATATATATATTACATATACATAGGTAAGAGAAAGTAAAAACCCCTTCATTACATCATCGCTACCCGATCCACTCCTCTTTGAGGAGAAAGTGAAGGCGTCCTTGAAGCGCCAGTAGGCTTCTGCCTCGCCATTTTTTTTTTTTTTTTTTTTTTTATTAATCCTTTCGGCCAAAGGCCATCGGTTTACAAAAAACTTTTATAAAAAGAAACTTAACAATATAGTAAATGCCAAACAATATAAAAAAATTTAAAAAAAAAAATTACATAAATAAGTAAAATAACATGAAATAAAACAAAAGCATACAAATAAAATAAATAAAACAGAAATAACTACATAGTAATACAACATAAAAAATATCAAAAATTACATAATAAAATAACATAGTAAGAGTTCCAATATATAACAGAAAATACATAGTAAAATAACATATTAGAATTACATAGTAAAATTACATAATAAAAGTCCATGTACATATTATAAAAGTGATATGGTATCTACTATGGTAATGGTGATGATGAAAGCTGAAGAACAGAGATTATTGAACTATTGACTACAATACTATTTTATTTTATTTTATTTATTTTTATTTTATTTTATTTTATTTGTGCGATACTCTTTTGCGTTTTTTTTTTTTTTTTTTTATTTTGTTAGTTATCAGTGATCATCAGTGTTTTAAATAGTGCTCTTGGATTATGGAAAGTTATTTTTCGTTATCTTTCTTCGTCTTGATCTCACACTGCGGGGTCACCTAAGGATTCTTTTTAATGGTAGGCTATTTGTAATTATTTGTATTTTGTTATATAGAGTAAGGTGGGGCAAAAGTCCGAAACCTCATTTTTAAACAACCACTAGACTTGGCGTTGTTCTAAACAACTTTGTTAGGTTGGTAACAACAAGAACAGATGACGATTCGAAATTCAATAGCGTGTTTGAAGCCGATTGTTAACAATGAGCAAAGTTATGTTTTTTTTTCACCTTCCATCTAATATTTATTGAAATTCTCATGGTTGCAACATGTACCAGCATCCATGCATGTTCTACATGTTTTAAATAATTTTAATAATCAGTTATAGTAGGGGAGCCCAAGAGGGGATTTCGTAAGTGGCTCGAGCTCGGCAGATTAATATTAGGGGAGAATCTTTGTACTATGTTAAGTACTTTTACCAAGTATGGTCCCTCAATATAGTGTCGAACGTCTAGGGCAGTCGATCAGATTAGTAAAAAAAAATCGATCCTCAAAAAAACTCGAGCGCGTCAGATTTAAACAAAATAAGTTAATTACATGCAGAAAACATAATCCCTTCAATAATCTGACGATTTGAGCGTGACCTAAAAATTTGAGCGAATCACCAATCTGCAAAAAAAAATCGATACCTTGAAATGTTCGAGCGCAAATGTAGTTTTTTTTATTTCAAAGAAAATAGTTTAAAATTTATAGAAATAGCATAATCTGCCGATTATCGTAAGCCGAAGCATCAAAAATTATCCCAAGAGTGTAGTATGTACAACTATTGAGAATAATGAATTTTCCGCTCGACGCCTCTCTTCCTTTGCTTTTTCTCACTCTTCCTCTACGTCTTAAGGTAGACTTTGGGTTGGCGGAGGGCGGACGCGGGCACCCGCGACAATGACGTCATGCCACAACTTCTCGTCCGTTGAGGGTCTTTCGCTATGGCGGTCAGAATTGCGCGCCTATATAAATATATTTATTTATTTATAATTTTCGCGTCAATGATTGTCAGTTATAATCTTTTTATAATTCATTATATTACATTTTGAATATATTGTTGTTAAATTGGTCTATAATCTAAAAAATTGTTTTCATTTTTTTTTAATTATTTATTTAAGGCTTTTTTAGGCATTTAGTTTTTTAAATAAAATTCTATAATGAAGAGTTTTCTGTAAATATTTTGCATTATCTTACCAATATTTCATGATTATAAATGAAATAAATTCTGTTTCCCGCCCGCGGACGATGGCTGACTGAGAATTTTTCAGTAGAAGAGCGATTAATCGTCAGATTAAAAAAATTCCTTTACAAAATCGTCAGATTAAGAGTTTACACCACTAAAACATCGAGCTGAACCTCCCTGTATAAAATTCTGACGCGCTCGAGCATTTCGATGTCACGATTTTTTTTTGACATGTTTAAATATCGATATAAACTTTTCGACACGTCCAAATCGTCAGTCTTTATTATGGGACACTTTTTACAGTTAAATTAACCCCCCTTATGAATTTCTGACACGCTCGAGGAAAAACATTTTTTCCCCGATTTCTACCTCGAATTACAGCTAACTTCCCCTAGCTATTCGTCAGATTAATATCTCTCTGTAAACAGGAGTTGGTAGACACTACACGGTATCAAAGTCTGACGCGCTCGAGTATTTCGATGTAACGATTTTTTTTTACATTTTTAGAAATTTATACACGCTAGCCCCACCACTAAACAGCTTTACATCAGATAAACTTTTTGTTTATTAGCATATAATCTTCGCGATCCAATAGGTCTTCAAAGCGCTCGAGCAAAAACACATTTAGCACTCTGGGCTCCCCTACTATTATTAATAGATTTTCTAAATCGCCATTAATTGTCAATTGCATAAGAGAATCATATCATACAATAAACTTGTTCTTTAGTTCGAATTCTCCCCTCTTGGTGTGCTTCTCTCAATCTGAGATGAGTGATCAAAGTGTCGTTTCTTTGTTTTTTAATACTCCACAATTCAAAATTCATCTCCTCTTAAAATTAATTTGTTTCGTTTAAATTTCATATTGAAAGGTATATTTTTTTTTATTAGGCGTTTATAATATTAAATAGCTAGGGCCGGATTGGGAAGTCACAGCGACCGACCTCATTTATAGTTTATTATATAATACTAGCTGCTACGCCCGCTAAGCCTAGCCGAGGGGCTTCGCCCCCCTGGACCCCCCTGCAGCTGACTCGGGCCCACCTGCGGCAGACCCTCGCCTTTCTTAATTATCTTTTTTTTTTTTATAAAAAAACACACTTTTTTCCCATTCACACCCACTTACACACAGTCTTTTCGGCAATTCATGGAATATACAAATGAAAAGAATACATAAATATTTTTCTATACATTTCCTATGGGGGAAATCGTAAATTTAGAAATTAATAACTCAAAAAGTTATAGGAATTTCTGGATGAAAATAATTTTCCTGTAATCCCGAGATGGTCCTCTTTATGCATAAAAAATTTCATTTCAAAATTCCAAAGGGAAATTGCCTAAATAGAGCGTGACAGACAAACAGACAGACGGACATTAGCGAATTATTTATATAGATAGATAATCGCGGAGTTTCCTTCTGTTACGCTCTATTTGACCGACATCCCGTTGGAATTTTGAAACGAAATTTTGCAGTCTTATAGAGAACTGGCGAGGGTCCGCCGCAGGAGGGCCCGAGCTAGCTGAGGCGGGTCCAGGAGGGCGTAGCCAAAACAAGGTATAGCCACGCGCACATCTTCCCTCTCACTCTAGCTCACTGTGACGTCACGTGGCAGGCAGACATGGCAGGCAGACTATGATACAAATACACTTCTCCCTATCTCTAGCTCACTGTGAAACGTGGCACGTGGCATACAGATACTACCACAGATATTTACATACTACTAAATACATTGTTGAACTGTGAAGTCAAAATGCCGTGCTCTGCAGTTTATGGGTGTAGTAATTATAGTAAAAAACATCGGGAATATCATAGATTTCCAAAGGATGAAACTTTATGTAAATTATGGACAAATGCCTGCGGCAGGGATGATAAGATTAATGTTAAAAATAGTAAGTGTTTTTCTTTCCAAAAAAATAATCAAAAATTATTATTTTTAACAATAATTTTATTACCATATTTAAATACAGTGAGAATTTAGCTGGATATATAGTATATCGATTTAGATAAAAATATTCATTTCTTGGCAATAATTTAAAGAAATTTGATAAAATAAATGAAACTTTAAACTGGATATTATTTATATCTAAAGGACTAGGGTCCGACCGAAACAAGATTTTCAGCCGAAACCGAAACCGAATTTCTACCTCAATCTTAGTTTCGGCCGAAACCGTAACCGAAACCGAAACTTGTATTTACTATCAGGGGCGTATATAGAAATTTTTTCTGAGGGGGGGCCCGCGGAACCTTTCCCCTTTTTGCGGACTCTTAAGTTTTCCGCCTTGCGGGAAAATTTTTTCCTCAAGTGCAAATCATTTGACCTTTTTTATTTATTTATTTATTATATATATTTTTTTTGCGTGCGATTCTCATCCCATCTTTTCAGACTCAGGTTTCGGCCGGCCGAAAGTTTCGGCTAATTTTTGACCGAAACCGAAACCAGAATTTTTGGCCGAAACCGAATTTCGGCCGGTTCCTATAAAGGACATTTAAGTTATCCAATTGAAAATTTATATTCAATTATTACAGTTGCAGACAGGGGCGGCGCGCCCACTAGGCGAACTAGGCGGTCGCCTAGGGCGGCAACCTGGAGAGGGCGGCAAAAAGGGGGAAAAAAAATTTTGGTTCCACAAGCGGCACCCGAAAAAAAATTTTGTTCCGCAGGCGGCAAAAATTTATCGTCTCTAAAAAAAAAGTAAAAAATTTAAAAAATTTTGCGTCTCTAAAAAAAAGATAAAAAAATTTTGGTTCCGCGCAAGAGAAAATGTTCCGCGGGCGGCGCACGGGAAAAAATTGGTTCCGCGAAAAAAAAAAAATTTCGCAGAAAAATTTTTGAGATCAGGAAAATTTTAAGGAGGGGGCGGCAATTTAAATTTTTAAAGTTTTTTTTTTTTGGGGGGAGGGGCGCAAAAAAAATATCTTGCCTAGGGCGGCAGAATAGCTTGCGCCGGCCCTGGTTGCAGATGATTTGTTTCTAAAGTTTCATGGAGATAATTTCAATAAAAACAATAATATATTGATATAATAACGGATTTAGCTAATTAAATTCATAGCAAAACTAAGCATAATGAAGATATCTCTATAGAAATTTTAAAATATTATATAAAAGTACGGAGGTATATTAGAATACGAAAAATTAATCGGGAACTTTTGCAAAAAATCTTTGTCATAAATCAAGTACAAAGAAAATAAAAAAATTTCTATAATACATTTTTAATATTAAGTAATTTTAATTTTATATTTAACATTAAATATCACATATATACATTAAATGATACCTATACTATGAATATTTTTGGGTTCATTTATTTTTAGACTGTATCATAGTTATAAAATAATAGCTTGTACTCACTTATTTTTTACAAAATAAAATTCACTTTTAATAAAATAAACATATTTAAAAGTGATCATATTTGTTTTGTTTTTATTTTCATAAAATCTGTTAATATAAGCAAACAAAACTGTGATTTACCCTCTACTCCGCATAGCAAACTTACTTATCTGCCCGCCACGTGACGTCATGCGCAGAGTAGGACGAGTTTTCGCTCCGAAGTGGACATACCTTGTTTTTTGGGCGTAGCCAGACTCGAAGCCCGCTCAAGGCGGACGGCACGTCTTCTCATAATTAAGAAAAGGCGAGGGTCCGCTGCAGGAGGGCGGCCCGGAGAAAAATTGAGGGTCCAGCCAACTGGAGAGAGGTCGTTTTCACACGCTTGTTTTTTGGGGCCTCCTCGTGCTTTGGCATTGATTAACAGCAACGATCTTGGTGGCTGTTTTTTTTTTTTTTTTTCTCTTGTCAGGCTTTAAATAAATTTTAAATTTAAAAGGATTTCTTTTCTTAGTAAACACCCTATATGTTATATTTTTTTTTTTTTATTATTTCTATTATTATTATTATTATTTATGCCCTATGTCCGTTTGACTTATCCTTCCTGTCTCTCGTTCTTTTCATTCTTCTTTTTCTTGAAACTTATTTTCTGGCGATTTTCCATCCTGAGTGATCCAGATTTTTTTTTTTTTTTAAATGATATATTGGCCGTAGTGCGGATGTATCGACAATTTTTTATTTTTATTTATTTATCCATTCACTTTTTACTTTTGTTATAAAAATTAAAGGAGAAGAAAACACACCGGATGACATAATTTTTAGAAAAGTTGAAATAATGTTTTTTTTTGTGTGTTTGTATTGTATATAGGAAGATTTCTCTATAAATTTATGAAGTTTAATAATTAAAAGTCATATTTATGTTGTTTCTAAAGTAGGTCCATATTTCTAAATATACAAATGGAGTTAGTTTACAATTTTCTTTAATTTTTTTGATAACTTATCATTATTATTATTATTATATTTGTTGAGGCTCTTGAAGACGCGTTGGGCAGAGCCAGGATTTCGACGGGAGCGGTCTTTGGCGTACTCAGCAGGGCCAGGTGCGTCACTTGGGAATCAAGAAAAAACTATATGCGTCTTTAATTAAAACATCCTTGTTGTATGGAGCTCCCATATGGTCCTTGCGTTACTGTGACCAGGTCGAAAAAGCCCAGTTAAACTTTTTTAAGAGACTGCTACAACTACCAAGAGGAACACCTAATGCAGTGGTTAGACTGGAAACCGGGACGGTTCATCTCTCTCACAGGATTTTGAAACTTGCTCTACAATGGATGTACAAGATCTCTCGAATGGGGAGCGAGAGATACCCTAGGATCTGTTTTGAGAGGCTGCTATCTCTGGAGACTGGAGCGAACATCAAATACAATTGGATATCCCAGGTCAAAGCATTGTTGTACACGGCAGGACTCAGCTCTGATAATCTATCTGATCATCGAAAAATTAAATACCTTTTGGGCGAGCCTCTAAATGAGTTCAGTAGGAATCTTGTTGCGAGGGACGTCGAATTCGTTAATAATTCTTTATTCAGCAGCTTTTACAAGAGCATTATTCGTTTCCCCTCCGACACCCTATATCCGCAAGATTATCTAACCTCCAACACAAGATTCGTGTACGTAAGGCTTTGGGCTCAGGTGAGGGTAGCTGGGAAATATTTTGTGAAGCTCTCAGTGAATAGAAACGTTTATTTAATCAACCAAAAAGAGCATTGTACTATTTGCAACATGGAGAGACTGGAGTCCTTATTCCATATCATGGTCGAATGCCCATTGTACGACTCTCTGAGGAGGCACTATATTCCAGAAGTTGTAGGAGTTGAGGAACAAGGTTACATGAACACCATTGTAAATAATGTTAAATTAAGCAAGCTTTTCTTTTATACAAGCGAGGTTATGAAATTAAGATCTTTATTCTTTCTGAATAGATTCTATGTAATTAAAAAAAAAAAAAAATTTGGAGGCTACCGGCGTATTGTAATTGTAATTTTCAAATGTGCTACTCGACTCACTATTATGACTGTATATATTAAATACTGAATAAATTTATACTTATACTTATATTTGTTCAGGGTCCCACATCTTGTGGGTACGTGAATGGCGACCACGAGCTGTCCGAGTTGAGACAGACAGTCCTTCAGTTCTTTGTATGTCTGTTCTTCCTTCCTCTTTTCAACAGGCGTCAGACCATGCAACGGGCCGGCCTGTTCTATTTCTTCCGGTCGCAAAAATTTATGATAAGTTGAAAGAAGTAAGAAAACAAGAAGGAAATGTATTTTCTTTATTGATTATCAGCCCACGGCTAACGTTTCGACCATCATCAGAACTGGGGCTGTGTCATAAAAGGCATATATACTTTCCCCGAACGGAAATTTCGAAAGTCGACTCGTACCTCTCACATACTAACGAGAAGGTCCCTTTATACTTTAACGATAATAGCAGTTTCTATTATTTCACATGAGGCTCTCCTGTTCGGGGAAAGTATATACTCTCTTAAAACGAATTAGTAGAATTTTTACTTATTCAAACAGTAAGTAAGAAAATTATTTCAAATTTAGTCATTTTGAGTAGAATCTACTAATATATTTAGTAAATTTATTGGTTACTTTTAGATTAGTTATTTTTTACTAATTCAAAAAGTAGTTCATTCAATTCCGGCTGTCTGAGAAGCCAACATGGCCGACCAGCTGTTTGATCGGTTCCTTAATAAAGACATTTTTGGCAATATAAGGCTTTATTTAAGTAATAATAATACAAATAAATAATAATATTGAGATAACTTGTATTTTTTGTTAAAAATTGCAGGAAATATATGTTAAGTCAAAACAAATAGATTCCAAATTTTTTTAAATTAATAAAATATTATTTTTTAAATAGTCAATTAAGAAATATTTTTACTTAAAATTTAGTAAATATATTTCTTGACATAACGATAATTAGTTTTATTAAGTTTATTTAGAAATAAATTGCTGGGAATGAATATAGTAACATTCAAGTAAAAAGTATTGTTAACATCAGTGACATACTTATATACCAAATAATAGAGAAGTAAGAGTAAGTAAAGTTTAAGTGAGTTTGGCTAGAACTCGAGTCAGTAATCACAGGTTAGGTCCTGGTGTCATCACACCTTATTTCATATACGTATCTTAAACGTTTCTTTTTTTTTTTTTGGTCATTATTTTTTTAAAAATTCACTTTTCAATTAGTGAATTTTTCATATTAATAATTTTTACTAATTGAAAAAGTGGATATCCATTTACGGGTAGTCTACTTTGCACATCTTAAAAAAGTGACTATTCACTATGAATTAGTAGTTTTTTACTAATTCGTTTTTAGAGAGTATGTCTTTTTTGACACAGCCCCAGCTCTGATGATGGTCCAAACCCTGGGATCGAAACGTTAGCCGTGGGCTGATAATCAATAAAGAAAATCCATTGGCTGCATTTGCTTCTTGTTTGCTTACTTCTTTCAACTCTACTCTACATCCCCCTGTTATGATAAGTTTGGGGGAAAAAGTGAGGTCCGCCGACCCCGCATCACGGGAATAAAGCGAGAAGATCATTATTATTATTATGTGGTCATCCGTACAGATTAGATCTCTTCTTCTGTTTGACTCGATGGTGTAATGGATGATGTTCACTTTACCTACCTCCTCCAACCTAAAGATGTTCGTTAACGACCTGACTTCCTGGAGGTATTTTTCCCTACTACTTCTATACATCGTACAGAAAAACAGTACACAGAAAAGTTAAATCACTCAAGTTACAAAATAAAACCTTTTTTTCAAATCTAGACTACATATCCTTCTTATTTCTCAAGTGATAAGTAAGGGAGCATGCCAAATAAAACTGAAGATATTTCCTTGCGTGACATTCGGTTAGGTTTCAAGACGTTTCAGTGCTGGTTGGTGTGACAAGAGAAAGTTTGTGTTGTGTGGCCAGTCACACCATATTTTTTTTGTTTCTCTATTGATATAGGCTATATATTTATTGACTGCCCCCGCTAAGAATAAGCTAGCGCCGTCACTGGGGCTCAAAGATTTGACCGCCTATCTCCATCTTGTTTAATCCGACACTGGCTGTATCTTTACCCTAATAATCTTATTACTTCTTGATTGAATGTGACCATTGGTCTAGTTGTTCAGACCAGAAGAAAATGAACCTTCTTATAAATATAATAGCTAGGTATCCGTCTGTCTGTCTGCACGTATGTCACGCTCTGTTTGACTAATTTCCCGTTGGAATTTTGAAACGTAATATTGCAGTCTTATAGAGGGCGTTATGGAGAGTCCATAAAAAATACTCGGGTCCCGAAAATTCTATAACTTTTTGAGTTATTAATTCTTAAAGTTACGATTTCTCCCATAGGAAATGCATAGAGAAATATTTATGTATTCTTTGCATTTATGTATTCTATGGATGTAAACAAATCTTCAAGCAGGCACTGGATTGGAATACGTAGAAACAATAATTTTCTTTGCTCACGGGCTTGGCGTAGTTGGTAGTGCGCCTGTCTTGTATACCAAGGGTCGAGGGTTCGGATCCCAGGCACTCCGATGTTTTTATTTAAGCCATTTGGATACCGGGGAAATGTAATTGAAATCTGAATTTTCTTCCGAAGGAAAAACATCCCCTTGACCATCCATGATCCACCATGTGCGTATTAATGAGGATTAGGTAATAATTGGAGGATTGTGAGTTGTTCGGGTGGCGACGGCCGATGAATGGACCAGGCGCATGTTTTCTGAACGGCGTCTGGACGCCTGACGTCGGCGCGTAATTGGGCGCCGTGCCGCCAGGGGCGTGACTGAATGTGGCTGGCAGCGTGGCCGTCGCGTATAAAACTCGGCTAGGTTCAGTCTAGACGGAGTCTGCCGGCAGTGCGCGCCGGGCCGTGGCCACCAGGGGGCAAAGTGTTCATATCACAATGCTTATAGGTGTTATATGAGAACAAGTGAATTGGGATGCCGACGGCCACAGCCAGCTGATATGCTGGCTGAGAAGAGGAAAAGGAGGCCTCGGCCGGCAGGGCGGCTCTTACCATATAGCTGAGCTACGGCGGGGGCGGCGACATGGGCAAGCGCCGGGCTCGCCACCTTGCTGTTTGTTTCACTGGTGGCTGCCCAGCAGCAACAACAACAACAACAGCAGCAGCAACCCGAGGAGGTGGCCGACGCTACTGCCCCACCGCCGCCGCCGGCCGTCGCCGCAACCACACCCATCCCGGCGATCCCGGCTCTCCCAACTCTCCCGGACGCCCGTGAGTAGTACGCGCGCCGACAGCTGTCAAACACTTTCCCCTACTTATATTCCCCTCTCTCTCTCCCTCACTCCCTTTCTTATCTCTTAATCTTAGTGATCTTAGTTTAGTACTCTTCATACCCACCTACCTTTTTTTTTTTATTTTTAGCAACATTAATCTACTTAAAATAAAAATCATTGGAGTGGCAAATGCGAATTTATATATTAAGAGTTTGTAGAAAACATCCTTTTTTATCCGATTATCAATTCTAAAAAGTCTATATGCATCCCTGATTAATTATATTGAAGATCAATCCGCCTCTAAGAACTCGTCATCTATAATAAAATATCTGGTGTGAATGGCGAACAGCACACAACTTTCTCTTACCTTCGGTAATCGAAAGTCGTGTACTGTGCTTGTCACAGCAGATTTTTTGTGTCGACATGTATTTAGTTTCCGACAGTTCGGTACATTCGATTTTCAAGATGTACAATTTATAAGTACTAGCCGCGTCGCCCCCCTGAACCCCCCTCTCAGCTGGCTCGGGCCCGCCTGCGGCGGACCCTCGCCTTTTCTTATTTATGGGAACCCGTGGCGCCCGCCTTTGCATATAGACAGGGGGGCTTTGCAGACAAAAATCTGGTGGGACAGTCACACCAGATATTTAAAAATATTTTATTTTGGAACTTTCCGGATTTTCGTCGAGTTTGTTTTAGGAGAGATTTTGCTTTTGACGAGAAAATTTTCGGCGAGTTATACTATACCGCCCCCATAATAATTTTGTATATTTTACATATAATATTATATGGTTTCCGAATGGGGGGGGGGGCGCTAAAAAGGTATTGTGCCCCGGGCGCGAGTTAAGCTCACTACGCCACTGTTTCTGCATGACAAAGTGAAGTGAACCTGAAAAAAATAAAGATATTACTTAATCAATTTACTTATTTTATTTCAAATTTTCAAATTTATTCGATTTTACATTCTCTTACCTATGTATATATGTAATATATATATATATATAGAGAAAGTATTGGATTCATGTCAAAAATTCGATGTCGAGATTTTGATGGATCTTCACGTTTTGAGGTCCCCTGAATCCAAAAAAGTGGTTTTCGCGACATGGTCTGTCTGTGTGTGTGACTGTGTGTGTGTGTTCAATTTTAAGCATGAAGGAATTGAGCTAGGAGGTTGAAATTTTATATTTAAGTTAAATACCTTCCGGGACCGGAAAAATAAGCTTTTAATCAAAATCGGCCAAAGAGTACTAGTACTTTACTGATGTACTTTGTCAGTTTTTTTCGATTTTCTCAAAATTCGCTCTAACGATTTTGATTAAAATTCAAAAATCAATTATTTTTTAGATGCTCTTTCAAATGTATATTCGCGTTTTGCCCTCAAAATTGTTTGAAGCACACTTTACTCTTGTGCTTCATAGGAAAGATAGGAGAAATGGTTGCCATGGTAACAAAATATTATAATATTTTTCCATGTTTATAATTTTGACATTAGCGTGCCTACCTCCTATACCAAACATCGCGGGTTCGGACCCAGGCAGTCCGATGATTTTATTTAAGCCATTTGGATACCAGATGGCTTAAATAGAAATGCCTGAACCCCGAATTGATATATTAATTACAACGGTTATCGTCAAAGTCTTATATGGCCTAAGTTGCCGAAAAGACCGTGTGAATGTGTGTGAGTGTGAGTGTGAATGAGAAAAAAGTGTGAACGTTTAAAAAAAAAAAAAAAAAAAAAAAATTTTGACATCTTAAATTTCTAATATATTGGCGGAAACTAAATATATGTCGACACGAAAAATCTGGTGCGACAAGCACAGTACACAACTTTCGATTACCGAAGGTAAGAGAAAGTTGTGTGCTGTGCGCCAGTCACACCAGATTTTTTTTATTGGATACATCCTACCTAAGACAGGTTACAATGAGTTTTGATTGTGGTTCTCTCATGAAAATATTAACTATTGTACCTTTTTGGATAGCTAATGAAACAAGCAAGTTTTTTTTACTAGTTTGTACATTTGGTGTCATAGAATTTTTTACTTTCTCGTACCCTATATATGAAATATATAGAGAGAGAAAGTAATTTTGACTGTATGACTCGAAATAAAAATTAACGTAAAATAATTAAATAAATTCAAATTCGTTTTTGGCCGTAGTAATCAAATTCTCAATGATTTGGAATATTTTATTACTTATTAAGAGTTATTACTAACTCACTTACTAATAAAAAAATACATAGCTAACATTGAATCGACCGTTTTTTCTTAAAACGTCAAAAATGGGATATTTCTAAAAAAATGATTTTTCTTGAATATCTCACAAACTTTCGGCCATACATTGAGGGGGTTAAATTTGTAGCATTTTTGCCCTTCTATCTCATCCTGGCTGGAACACATCGAATTACAAATAACCCTGTATGTGAAAAAAAGTATTTTTTTTTCAAACTCGAAGGTTAAGCGTGTTCTTGCTGGCAGATGATTTTCTATCTGTTGGATAGGTTTGTTAGTTGACTAGAACTGAAGCACTCGAACCCTTAATGTTCGACGAATATATCTTTTAGTAAATAAAAATATTAATTGAATTTTCTTTAAAAGTTTTTAAACATAAGTAATTTACGAATACTATTAATCTTTTTTTTTTTTCTTTGAATCTCATCCTTGTAACAATTTTTAATTAAAACTTTAAAAACCCAATCAGACAACTTAAGATGTAAAATAAAATTAAAAAAAAAAACTCTCCAAGCCAGTAAAAAGTAACTTTTTACTACTTTTTTTTTTTTTTTGCACAAGCCAACCAACTATTTTAATCAAAGTTTGTATTCTTTTTGAGAGAGTCGATGACTTCTCTCTCCACTGATAGAGAGTAATAGATCAAAGTTTTTAAGATCTTTTGGGGTCTATTTTCATATAAGAAAAATCTGGTGTGAGTGGTCTCTTGCCTTTTTGGCTGTGTTCTGTGCTACCAGTCACACTAGATTTTTTGTTTCGAGATATATTTAGTTACCACCGATGGGCCCATGGAACCCAAGCCATAACTAGATATTTAAGCTCTATAATACAAATTATATTTCATATAGGGTAAGAGAAAGTAAAATAATTTACTCTACTATTTATTTATAAATATCCTAATTAAATTAATCTTAAATTTTTCAAATGTTTGAAAATATTTTCTTGAACTCCCCCCCCCCCCCGCACTCAAAAATTTCTGGGTACGCCTATATAATATTAATATTTAAGTGTCTACGGGAGCGAAGTAGTTACGCATGTTTTTCCCGCTAAGATGGCGTAGTGTGTCATTAAAAGTATGCCCATAAAATCAAGTAAGTCAAAAATTGGCCAAGAGATGTCAGAATGGTAGCTAATAATATTTAATGCATTTGGTTGATTTTCATTGATCTTTTAATAATAAATACTTTATAAATGTTATTATATATTATGTATCTTTTATAAAAGCATAAAAATGTATAAATATAGGCTAATACTATATCGGCTGTTAGACTAGCCTGCCATCTATTGCAAGAATGCTGAACTAATTTGACATTTAATTTTTAAATAAATCATCTAAGCTTATTTTAAAAATTTCTTAATTAATATGTGATTAATAATAACAATAAATTCATTTTTAAATTAAAATCAAAAATCTTTCTTCGGAATATATTTTTTTAAATAAAAGATATTTTAAAAAAAGGAGCTCTATAAGTTGTAGATAATTAAATTAGTAATCATTGTGTTCAAAAATAATTAATTTTCTACCCTTAATTAATTAGCTGGAAGCTCTAGAATGAAATGGAACGTGTCCCTTATATTCCTATGGGGAACACTAACGCCATCTCTTGCCGCCTCGAGTCAATCGTGTTTTAACGGTTTTTCGAGACGCGCACCTTAATGTCAACCAAACAATTTTCCGGGTGAAGATCGATAAAATTATACTTTTTTTTTCTTTTTAAATAAGGGCCACTCTACTGTATACTCAAGAGGATAAAGCAATGAAACAAGATATCAATCAATAACACCTAACAAAAAAATCTGGTGTGACTGGCGCACAGCACACAACTTTCTCTTACCTTCGGTAATCGAAAGTTGTGTTCTGTGCTCGTCACACCAGATTTTTTGTGTCGACATATATTTAGTTCCCGACAGTACGGAACATTTAAATTCAGATGTAAAATTTATAAGTATGGGAAAATATTTATATTTTGTTACCATGGCAACCATTTTTCCTATCTTCCCTATGAAATACAAGAGTAAAGTGGTCTTCAGAAGATTTCAATCACAAAATGAGAATATACATTTTAAAGAGAATCTAAAAAATAATTGATTTTTGAATTTTAAAAAAAATCGTTGGAGCAAATTTTGAGAAAATCAAAAAAAACTGAAAAAGTACATCAATAAAGTACTAGTACACTTTGGCCGATTTTGATTAAAACCTTATTTTTCCGGTCCCGGGGGTGTTTAACTTAAATATAAAATTTCAACCTCGTAGCTCAATTCCTTCATGCTTAAAATTGAACACACACCCACCCACCCACACACCCACACACCCACCCACACCCCCCACAGACAGACCATGTCGCGAAAACCACTTTTTTGGATTCAGGGGGACCTCAAAACGTGAAGATCCATCAAAATCTCGACATCGAATTTTTGACATGAATCCAATACTTTCTCTCTATATATATATTACATATATACATAGGTAAGAGAAAGTAATAGACGGTGCTATTTAAAAAAAAAAAAAAAGAAAGACGCAAAAATGATGACGTCAAAACTGGGAGTAATTGTGACAAGACAGTAATTTATAGCAGAACTGGATGCAAGAAAAAAAAATCTGGTGTGACTGGCGCACAGCACACAACTTTCTCTTACCTTCGGTAATCGAAAGTTGTGTACTGTGCTTGTCACACCAGATTTTTTCTTACGTTAGTTCTGCTATAATTACTGTCTTGTCTAATACTCCCAGTTTGACGTCATCTTTCTTTTCTATTTTAATCAAATGATAATCAAATTGATGTGAGATTGTAAATTATTCATGTTATAAAGTCTTTTTATCAAAAAAAAAAAATCATAGTGTGACTGTTTGTACTGCACACAACATTCTCTTACCTTCCGAAAATTAAAGTTGTGTTCTGTGCTTGTCGCACCAGATTTTTTGGTGTCGATATATATTTAGTTTCCGCCGATATATTAGAATTCAAGATATGAAATTTATAAACATGGAAAACAAGAGCAGATACAGTGAGGGGGATAAAGGGGGTAATTAAATTTTATTTTTCATATAAAATTTTAAAAATTAATAAGAATTACTTTAAAAATTTGATTTGTATATAGACCCGAGACTAATATTCTGGTAAACAAGTACAAAATGCACCTTAAAATTACCGAAAGTAAGAAAAAATTGCGTGCTGTGCGGCCAGTCACACCAGTTACCCCCCTCCCCCCGAGAAGCTTCTCTGGATCCGCTCTTGATGGGAAAACATTTATATTTTGTAACCATGGCAACCATTTCTCCTATTTTTTATTCATATGAAGTAGAGAAGAGTAGAGTGTGCTTCAAAAGATTTCGAGCGCAAAATGAGAATATACATTTTAAAGAGCATCTAAAAAATAATCGATTTATGAATTTTAATCAAAATTTTATCGCTCTAATGCTCTACAACTTTGCATAGGACTATGTTCCACAAAATATGATTAGTTTACGAGATATAAGCAAAAAACTGAAAAAAAAGTCCAACCTTTTTGAGGTTATTGTCCCCATCAGAAGTTAGCTTGGTAGGTAACTGGGTCCTCCTGGTTGAAGAATAGAATAGATCCCCCTCCCCCCCCCCCAAATTACCTGTAAAAATTTCATTCACTTCGGAATATGGAAATATAATGGAATATATGAAAAATAATGGATATATGGAATGAAGAAAAAAATTATATAGGGTAAGAGAAAGTAAAAAGGAAAAATAAGAGACTAACTTTTGACTTCCCGAAATTGGCAAAATCTCAACATTGAGCCTCTGCCATTCTTTTTGGGACTGGAATTTTTTTTTTGAAATTGTGCTCAAAATAATCCTTATTTATTCTAGTTTTATATATAAAAAAAATTTGGCTCCGATATCTTAAAAACTTTTTGAGATATTCGCCCAGAAAGAGAAAAGTTTCTCAAAAAAAATTTTTTCACGTCCCTATCTTTTATTAAGGATTTAAAATCATTCTTGATAATATAGTCTAGGGACGACTCGTCCATCTAAATGCAATGGGCCATTGGCATCTATTGGAATATCAACTAAATGGTAGTATTAAGAGTTTCTTTGCTTTCTTTTGCTTTTCACTTGCTCGGCGACGAGTCGCTCCCGCGACTCTTGATTTTTTTTTAGTGCCGATTATCCTTCTCTCTTTGATTTGTTGCAAATAAATATGGAATTATGGAAACTCCTCTGGATCTAAAAACATTTGTTTTGATCAAAATGTCAATATTTAATATTTGTCTTTTTTTTTTTTTTAATTATCAAGAACAGAAATACAAAGAGAGGAAGGGGGTTAAGAAAAGCAGCAGGAATGAAAAGAAATGTAATCGTAATTGTAATGGAGAGAGAGAGAGAGAGAGAGTCCCTCGAGGACTAGACTCATATTAATTCACCCACCAAAGCCGCCCTATTGGTCTGCGAGGTAATTACGTTACCGGCCAATCAAAACGGCCCTTAATAATTCTTTATGCCTGCTACGTCTCTTTTTTTTATTCCCTGATTACATTCCGTTTTTTTTTTTTTTTTTATTTAATGTTACCGACGGTCTTGTATTTGATACACGGGGAAAAAAAATGCTATTAGAGAGAGAGAGAGAGAGATAACGTCCAAGTCAAAAGTCAAAACACCTTATTAAATGAAGTTTCTCTCTTTCTTTCCATTATATATTATAATAAAAAAAAGTGGGGGAAAAAAAAACAAGCAATTCACTTTAACGTCATCGTTTATCATTATTATATTTTGAGAATGAAATTAATTTTTACTTTCTCTTACCTCTATATATGTTAATATATAGAGAGAAAATATTGGATTCTTGTCAAAAATTCGATGTCGAGATTTTGATGGATATACACGTTTTGAGGTCCCCTGAATCCAAAAAAGTGGTTTTCGCGACATGGTCTGTCTGTGTGTGTGTGGGTGGGTGGGTGTGTGGGTGGGTGTGTGTTCAATTTTAAGCATGAAGGAATTGAGCTATGAGGCTGAAATTTTATATTCAAGTTAGGCACTCCTCTGGGACGTGACACGAAGCTTTTGAACAAAATCGGCAAAAGAGTACTAATATTTTACTAATGCACTTTTTCAGTTTTTTTTTTCGATTTTCTCAAAATTCGCTCCAACGATTTTGATTAAAATTCAAAAATCAATTATTTTTTAGATGCTCTTTAAAGTATATATTCTCATTTTGCCATTGAAATTGACCACTTTACTCTTGTACTCCATAGAAATGATAGGAGAAATGGTTGACTATGGAAACAAAATATAAATATTTTTCCATACTTATAAATTTTACTACATCTTGAAAATTGAATGTACCGTACTCTCTGAAACTAAATATAAGTCGACACACTGGTGTGACAAGCACAGAACACAACTTTCGATTACCGAAGGTAAGAGAAAGTTGTGTGCTGTGCAATCAGTCACACCAGATTTTTTTAGTTATTTTTTTGAAAATTAACTCTATCGATTTTCAAATATATTACTTCGTGTTTTTTTTATTAATTTTTTGGCATTCAAGACTTTTTTGGTTTTCATTTAATAAAATTTTGTAATTTGTTTTAATACAAAACAGAAAAGTCCGTTAACAAAAAATAAAATTGCTCCTCTCCTGCTTTCGTCAGTACTTACAGTTTCACGTAGAAAAGAATCTAGATCCTCTAGGCTAAAACTATTATCGAAGCTAACCAATGGCGGTCCTAGCCTTACATTTTGGGGGTCACTGTTTTTTTTTTTTATAGTATAAATAAATGGGCCTGGACCCCAATAAATATATATTAATCAAATATGAGTATCGTTTAAGTCTTAAATGGCCTAAGTTGCCGAAAAGATTGTGTGAATGGGAGAGTGAGTGGGAAAAAAGTGTGTGTTAAAAAAAAGATTTTTGGGAGGTCACGACCCCCTGACCCCCCTCTGGGACCGCCCTTGAAGCTAACAGAAATTTGTGTGCTATGCAGCATCACACCAGATTTAAAAAAATGCCTTCATTCTACGCTCCATCTCCCCTAGTCTTTTTTGAAGTATTTTTTCAACCTCCTAGCTCTTTCCGTTCTTGAGATATTTTGTTCATAGACAGACAGACACACACAGACAGACAGACCATGTCGTGAAAACCACTTTTTTGGATTCAGAGGACTTCAAAACGTGTATATTAGGGTGCCCGCAAAAAACAAAATTTTTTAATTTCTTTCAGCCGAACCTCCTAAAAGTTGTCTTTTGGCTAAAAAATGATAATGGCGAAGTTTTAGCTAAATTGGATAACGTTAACCCGTGCCTCATCGGGATTAAAATTTTGAAAAAGTGCGATTTTATCTACAAATTCGCAGATTTTACTTCATAAAACGAAAACAAATTATCGTAGAAAAATGAATCTTGGCTCATTTCATAGAAAATTTAATTCTCTTGACGTTTTATAATAACCATTTTTTCATTAAAACTTATAGATTTAGAGATATTTACAAATTAGCATTGCGGTTTTGATATATTGCTTGCTCTTTCTGAAAAATAAGTGGAAAATCACAATAGAGACCAGCGTTTTCCAAACTGTGAGGCGGCGCGGACTAGTCTAAGGGGAGGCGCGAATATTCGCCACCAAGATCAATTTTCCAAATGATTGCTCGTTTTATAAATAAAATAATAAAATAATTTAGAAGATTCTGGGACGGAGTTTTTAATTAAAATAATAAATATGAATAAATAAAAAAAATATTTTTATATAAATTTATATTTTTTAGTATTAAAAATTTTTGTTTTTGTATTATTTTATTAAATGTATAGGGGAGGGGGGCGTCATAAATATTTTTAAGGGAGACGTTGTAACATAAAGTTTGGAAACCACTGATTTGAAGTAAAACTCATTCTAGAAAATTATACTATGTGTAAAACACAAAGGCGGATCCAGGGAAGTTTTTCAGGGTTTTAATTTTTTTCTGACTAAACGCGAAGCTCGCGGAAGGCGATAGCATTGTTAATTATTTTATTTATTAGGATTGGATAAAGGGGTGAAAAATTGAAAAAAAAAATGTTTTTTATATTTATTTTAGCTAAATCGAAGCCAAATAAATAGAAAACATTCAAAAAATAGCGTTTTTGATAGGGGGATGAAGGGTTGATTATTTAAGAAAGGCCTTGGAATATTCCAAATCACTTGTTGACATTCTTTTCCATCTCTAAATATAGTTAGATTAGAGAAAAAGGTATTTTTTTTACTTTTAATAAAAAGGGAATTGTTTTTTTCATCAATTTTTTTTTTATTCCTATCAAAGAGATAAGAGAGGCGAGGAATCTCTCGTTCAGTTGAGTCGAGTGCGTTGCCGGCTTGCAGGCGCTGCCTTCTTTTTTTGTGTTTAAAGTGAATCAAAGTGAATAATTAATATAGTGTAACCCACCCTGACCTCACCGTCAACCAGCACACCCTCTTGAGAGTCTTATTAAAGGTAATTATTATGCATTTTATCGTTGAAAAAAAAAATTGATAGAAACAAATAATTTGACTGCGAAAAACGATTCTTTTGAATATGAAATTAAATATTTTGTATTTCACTAAGGGTAGAGGGAGAATATAAGCTGGGGGGAGGGGGAGGGGGAGTGTAGGTATTATTGAAAAAAAATTAGTTTTTTATTTTTCATCTTTTTAACACCTTTTTTTCTCATTCACACTCACACACACATTCACACACTCTTTTCGGCAACTCAGGCCATATAAGAGTTTATACGATAACCGTTATTAATTAATAATATACATATTGGGGGTCCAGGCATTTCAATTTAAGCCATTTGGTATCCATTTCGGACTGCCAGGGGTCCGAACCCTCGACGTTCGGTATAGAAAGTAGGCACGCTACCAAATACACCAAGCCTAAGGGCATTTTTTAAATCAAATTTCTCAGGGGTGGATTAAGGGTTGAAAATTAAAATAAAATAATTTCAAAATAAAATAAAAATAAAAAATCATTTTTTATAAATGTATTGAAATTATTTTGAGAGTAATTTCGCGGTGAAGGCTCGCATTTCCTTAAAGGGGGGGGGGGAGACATTAACCAGGGGGGGGTTAATGCCCCATCCCCTATAATGCACAAAGATATTAATGTTTTTTAATACTTTTACTAAAAAATAAGTGCATTCCGTTTGAGTTAAAATTTATATTCAATATTTAGCAAATAGGATAGTGGGGTAGAAACATTTTAATGTCATTCTAAAATTTCTTATTACTGGGGCGGAATTAATTTTTGAAGATTTCGAAACTCTCATAAACAGATAATAATAACTCTGGGCAACTTAGGAACCCATCGAATCCCTTGCAGAATTTTGTAGGGATTTTTTTCATTAGGTAGAAAAGTAAGATATGATTAGTCCACTTAGAATTTTACTGGGGTGAGTTACCGCATCTTTTTGTATATAGAACTAATCTCAATTAGGATTGGAATTTTTACTTTCTCTTACCTATATGTATGTTAATATACATTTATATAGAGAGAAAGTATTGGATTCATGTCAAAAATTCGATGTCGAGATTGTGATGTATATATACGTTTTGAAGTCCCCTCCAAAAAAATGTTTTTTACGACATGGTCTGTCTGTGTGTCTGTTTGGGTTCAATTTAAAGCATGAAGGAATTGAGCTAGGAGATTGAAATTTTATATTTAAGTTAGACACCCCCCCCCTAGGGCGTGAAAATAAGATTTGAGAAAAATATTTTTCATCAGGAATGAAAGTTAGAAGAAAACGCAACCAGAATTTTTACTTTAAAAATATATTTTAACAGCTGACGTTTCGGCTTTGGCCTTAAGCTGTTAAAATTAGGGTCCGACCGAAACAAGATTTTCAGCCGAAACCGAAACCGAAACTTGTATTTCCTATAAAAATTTTTTTTCATTTTTACCTTTTTTTCCCTCCCGTGAAAATCATTTTACCTTTTTTTTAGGGAGACTAAATTTTTTTCTCCCTCAAGTGCAAATTATTTGACTTTTTTTTTTTTTTTTTGCATGCGAGTCTCATCCCATTTTTTCAGACTCAGGTTTCGGCCGGCCGAAAGGTTCGACCACTTTTTGGCCGAAACCGAAACTACGGCCGAAACCATGATTTTTGGCCGAAACTGGCCGAAACCGTAACCGAAACCGAATATTCGGTCGGTTCCTAGTTAAAATATATTTTTAAAGAAAAAATCTGGTTTCGTTTTCTTCTAACTTTCATTCCTGATACAAATTCCACCAGCCATAAAATACCCTTATAACAGCTTTTTCCAAACTGTGAGGCGCGGACCGCCAAATAACTTGTAAAAATTTAATTCACTTCGGAATACTTTCTAGGTAAAAAGTGGATAACGACAAGACTATTCATTCTTTCTGGTATTTTTTACTTTTCGGGAAAATTTGTCCAACTTTGACCGGCCGTATTTCGGTTAGTATTAAGTCTAGTAATTCCTTTTATGTACCAAATTTTAGCAAATTTAACGCTCTACAACTTTGTATTGTGCTATATTTCACAAAATATGAATAGTTTACGAGATATAAGCAAAAACCTGAAGATTTTTCAAATTTTTGAGGTTTTTGTTTTGTTTTCTCCCCTCCCCCCCCCCACACGGTCCTCGAGGTCGAAAATTTAGAATTGGCATTCTAGAGTAGCCCCAAATAACCAGGTAAAATTTCATTCCCTTCGGAATATTTTCCCGGCAAAATGTTATATCGAATGGTCTCTATTGTGATTTTCCACTTATTTTTCAGAAAGAGCAATATATCAAAACCGAAATGCTAATTTATAAATATCAATAAATCTATAAGTTTTAATGAAAAAAATGGTCCCCTCTCCTATCTTCCCTATAAAACCTCAAGAGAAAGAGGTCTTCAGAAATTTGCTATGAAATGAGCCAAGATTCATTTTTCTACGATAATTTGTTTTCGTTTTATGAAGTAAAAACTGGAGCGAATTTTAGATAAAATCGCACTTTTTCAAATATTTTAACCCCGATGAGGCACGGGTTAACGTTAAACAATTTAGCTAAAACTTTGCCATTATCATTTTTTAGCCAAAAGACACACTTTTACAGAGGTTCGGCCGAAAGAAATTCAAAAAAATTTTGTTTTTTTGCGGCCACCCTAAGTGTATATCCATCAAAATCTCGACATCGAATTTGTGACATGAATCCAATACTTATATTAACATATATAGAGGTAAGAGAAAGTAAAAAACGGCGCCCCAGTTGAGGTTCGCCCCTCCCCCGCGCCCTCAAAGGCTAGTTACGCCCTTGTTAGTTTGGAACCTGTAGAGACCAAACTCCCTTGTATCTAATCTAATGCATCCCAATAATAATACATTTTTTTTTTTTCAAAAGTTGTCATTACTATTTAAGAACGAGTTTTTAAAGTGTCGGTCGGCTTCATAACTAGTTATAGATGGTTTAGTGGGAGAGACTTCACATAAATTTCCGATAAATGATACTTTAATATAATAACAGAGAAGAGGCAAAAAAAAAAAAATATTTCTTTTTCCAATCGGTGAAATATCGAAACAAAACTTTCACATACATACACTATCTTAATTATTTTTCCAATAATAACAACCCTTTTATTTATCTATCAAGAAAGGTTTTTTTTTTTTTTTATTTCTTTCTAATGATCGTCCATTTGTGTTTTAGACGCGTGGCTTTTTTTTGTTTGTCGGGGGTGTCCCTTTCGCTCTCCACCTGTCTCTGGGTATTTAGTCGATCATTTGAAACGATTAACCTTACAAAGACAGAGAGATATAAAATCACGTATCACTATTAAAGTAATCATCAGTTTTTTTTTATTCAATGGCCTTGGAAATAAAAACATTAAAAAAAAAAAGGATGTTGATTGTAACGTTTTGGTTTTTTTTTTTCTTTTATATTTATTCTATGTATTAAAGAAAGAGAGGATATCACGAATCAAAGGAATTTTATAACCTATAATCAATTGGATATTTGAATAAAAATATAAAAAAAATTCAAGGGAAAATTGTTTGGATGTGGAATGATAGAGAGCCAAATGAAAAGACATTGGGGTAAATTGTTATAGGTATACCTAAAGCTAAAAAATATTTAATTTAATCAAACTTTATTAAAACAAATAATTAACTAAGTAGTAGAGGGCGCTCTAGGTAGTGATGGCGCTACGGGGGGGGCAAGTGCCCCACGGCAAGGACCTCTGCTCCCCTGGATGCCCCACCCACAATCAGCTCGAAAATTAAGTAAAAAAAAATTTCTAAAATTTTTATTCACTTTCCCTTTAAAAACAATACTTTCTCTCTATATAAAGCGTTTATTTTGAAAGTGGTGTAAGTCCATTAAAAAAAAAAAAAAAAAAACATCACATAATTTATGCTTAAATTAATGTAAATTTTCTATGTATAACTAGCTAGTGGTGAATATCTTTAAAAATTCCCATGTTTTGTACAATTGAAAATTGGTTTGTAAATAGATTTTTTAGGAACTGACCGAATATTCAGTTTCGGCCAAAAATTCTAAGTTGCCGAAACTTTCGGTCGGCCGAAACCTGAGTCTGAAAAGATGGGATGAGACTCGCGTGCAAAAAAAAAAGATCAAATGATTTGCACTAGAGGGGAAAAAAATAAGAATTAAAAAAAAAAAAAAACAAAAAAAAAAAAGGTAAAATGATATGAATTTTGTATAGGAAATGCAAATTCGTCGGTTACGGTTTCGGCCGAAACTAAGATTGAGGCCGAAATTCGGTTTCGGTTAAAAAAAATCTTGTTTCGGTCGGACCCTAAGATTTTTTTAATAAACAGATATGTTAACCTTTCATTTTCTCGAAACAATAGAAAATGGACTTACACCACTTTCAAAATAAACGGTCCATATTTAGGGTAAGAGAAAGTAAAAATATATTTAAGCTTTAAGCTTTTTTATTACAATGTAAAAAAGAAAGAATATTTTTTTATTCTTATTTTAATAAAAACATTTAGTTTAGTGAATCAAGCTCAAGTGATTCGGAAGAAATTAATTCTGATTTTGAGAAATTCACAACTTAATCGAAAGTTGTGTTCTGTGCTTGACCCACCAGATTTTTTCTGTCGACACAAATTTATTTAGTTTCCGACAGTACGGTACATTTGAATTCAAGATTTTTTTTTCTATGAAGTAAAAGAGTACCAACACAAAAAATCTGGTGTGACAAGCACAGATCACATCTTTTCATTACCAAAGGTAAGAGAAAGTTCTATTGCTGTGCGACCATCACACCAGATTTTTTTTTAAAATTAATGCCTTGGATTATTTGACCAATAGCATAGCAGCATTGATGTCACGTGACACTATTGTTTCGCTTGTTCCACACTAGTTGCCGGCGTCGCCACCTTCAGTATGAGCCCGACGGTCAGTGAGCAACAAACACGTGAAAAAGCTTCCAAAAGAAATTCTCTCCTCTCTCGCCTGATGCAATCTCGACAACTGATCCACGATGTCTTTTCTCCACGATTATTTCCACTGCCGACCTCCAACCCTATCTTCACTTTCCTAGGTATTTATTTTCCTTTTTAATCCTTTTCATTTTTATTACATGATCGTAAAAAGACAGACTTATGAATTAAATATAGAATGAAAATTAATTTATTTTGAATATGCTTTTTCGTTTTATAAGTATTCTCATCTGTATCTAAAATAATAAAATAATATCAAATTAATAAGATAATTTAACATGAGAGTGAGTAAATAGATAATTTTTTTTCATAAAAATTGATCGAGATGATTCTAGAAACCTCTGCATATGAGAGTGTGGGGATAAGAGTAACTATGGTGTTTTCGTTCTCTCTCTCGGTGCAAAAGTAGCGCTCTACTTTATCTCTTTCTCGGCCATTCATGTGTTGTTGGTTGAGTGTTGTTCGATTTGTTCATCTTCAGAGATTTATATTTGTTTTCTATTATTAGATTTATTTTTATTCGTTTTTACAAGACTATTTAATTTTATATTTTAAACAATATTAGGTGAGATTTTTTAATTTATTATTCTTATTTTATTTTTAATGCCATTTAATTATATTTAAAAAAAATTCTATATTTTCTCTTAAATTTTATGGGTTCAAATTATATAAATTAAAAATCTATATTTATGATCCCATAAGTATATTATAAAATCTGGTGTGATTGGCCGCACGGTACACACTTTTCTCTTACTTTTGGTAATCGAAACGTTATCGTTATAATAAACAAACAAAATATTTCAATTTTACTCAAAAGTCTATAACGATTAAGATTAAAATATGAATTTTGTGTATGTCCTCTTTGGCTCTGATATTCATCTCGGGCGTAGCCGAATTTTTAAAACTCATTTTTAATATAAGCGGCACCCCTCATTCTTAGTATCCCAAGGAGCGTATGGCAGCACAGGTGTCTCACCAGCCCCATAGGAATGGGGTAAATGATAGCACAACAACCCTCAATGCCGCATTATGACGATATACAGTAGGGGAGAGGGCGGGACATTGGGACACGAGGCACATTGGGACATTCGAATTTTAGCTCTACTAACCCTGGTAGGAATTGCCAATGCTGACAATTGGCCGAACCTTGGGCCAGTTGTCATTTGTCAAGCCTTGAGTAGTGACCATTGGGCCAAGCCTGGTCCGAGGCTTGGCCCAATAGTATTATATTATTAAACCGAGCCTTGGGAAGACGAATAGACCAAGCCTGGTTCGAGGCTTGGCCCAATGGTATTATATTATTAAACCGAGCCTTGGGAAGACGAATAGACCAAGCCTGGTTCGAGGCTTGGCCCAATGGTATTATATTATTAAACCGAGCCTTGGGAAGTCACCAATGGACCAAGCCTGGTCCGAGGCTTAGCCCAATGGTATTACCGAGCCTTGGGTAGTGACCATTGGGCCAAGCCGCGGACCAGGCTTGGCCCAATGGTTAATTGACCCATCATATAATTAAAAAAAAAAAAAAATTAAATTAAATCAAGTGCTATTAATTGAAAAAACAGTAATATATGTTTTAAATCTGGTGATTGTTTGATAAAGTTTATTTAGCTAAAATAAAAGGCAAATCAAATAGCTTAAAAAAGAGTCATATCAATATAACAACTGTGTACGAGAGCGTAAAGGCATTGGCAAATGAAGAACAAAACCAAAAAGCTCGAGTTCAAATCTCTCGAGGAACAACTTTTTTTTCCTCGAGGCTTGGATCGACCTTCCATTTTTTGGTTTTCCAAGGCTTGGGCCAACCTTGGTTTTTTTGATTCTCGAGGCTGGGGCCAACCTTGGTTTTTTTGATTCCCAAGGCTGGGTACATTGTTATCATTCCAAGGCTTGGACCAAGCCTCGCCCAATGGTTAGACAAGGCTTGCCCCAAACCTCGCCCAATGCTCGGCACGAATGGTCCAAGCCTGGTCCGAGGCTTGGCCCAATTGTGTATTCCTACCAGGGTAAATATAAAGTTTGAGTTGTACTCTTTGACCGTTAGGGTGCATTAAGTACCCATTTTATTAAAAAAACATTTTCTATAATAAAATGGGCACATTTAGTAGAGCTAAAATTCGAATGTCCCAATGTGCCTCGTGTCCCAATGTCCCGCCCTCTCCCCTACATAGTCGGTGGGAGCAGACAGACAGACAGACAGACCATGTCGCTAAAACCACTTTTTTAGATTCAGGGGACCTCAAAACGTGAAGATCCATCAAAATCTCGACATCGAATTTTTGACTTGAATCCAATACTTTCTCTCTATATATATATTAACATATATATAGAGGTAAGAGAAAGTAAAATAAAATTGCCGCTTATTTGATACGATTATCCTGGCGCAAAACTCACAGAAGCCAATTTAATATTTATAATAATATTTTAATATAAAATTGTCGATTCATTTCTATTTGAATAATTGAACCCCACCAATATGAGTACACACCCCCTCTCTCTCTCTCGAAATGAATTCTTATAATGAGATGCTCTCTCTCTCTCACTCCGTATATTTCTATATGCGGCGCCCAAGCTTATTAGCTCACCCCCAAGCGGCTAATTATGATTTATACTGAGCGAAATTTAATTACCGAAATAAATGATTAGCAGGCTTTAATTAACGTTGATTACACGCGCAAGTGGAGGGATTGTAGTGGGGATAACTCAGTGTGGCGGTGGTGGGGGGGGGAGGGGGTGGTTGGACTGAGACTGGGGGGCGGAGCAAAAAGTCGGGGCGGCGCGCGCTACCCCCACCCTTAAAGCTATCGATCCACGTTGCGGCTTGAAAAACACCCAACCAACCACACACACACACACACACACACACACTCGTTCAAATAGCTAGATGAATAAAAATAAAAAGAATCATCTATCTATAACAAGGTTTCCTAAACAATTCACACCCATAGATGTCCACCACTGGCTGCTCTATTTTAATAACGCCCTCGATTTCTTTTTTACATTTTTCTAATATCATTTACACCGCGATATTTTAAAATCTAGCTGAGCCGTTTTTCTTTAAATCATGCACTGCAAATTTTCAAACACCTCGTTTTTTGCACTAGCATGCAAAATAAAATTTTTTTTCAGCTGAATGGAATATTTTTTATGAATCATGTTTTTTAGTGTGCTAAATTTGAAAGTGGCCACTATTTCCCTCTCCGTACAGTTTTTTTTTCTTTTTACAAAACATGGGTAATTTACAAAAAAAATCTGGTGTGAAGGCGCAGAACACAACTTTCTCTTACCTTGTGTTCTGTGCTTGTCAACACCAGATTTTTTTGTAAATTATTAATTATTTTTTGTGTTGATATATATTTAGTTTCCGCTGATATATTAGAATTCTCATTCACACAGTCTTTTCGACAACTTAGGCCATATAAGACTTTATACGATAACCGTTGTATAAGATATTATCTATTGGGGGTCCAGACATTTCTATTTAATTCATTTGGTATCCAAATGCCTTAAATAAAATCATCGCACTGCCTGGGGTCCGAACCCGCGACTTTCGGTATAGAAGGTAGGCACGCTACCAACTACTCCAAGCCCCGTGGGCTTATATTAGAATTCAAGATGTAAAAT
This sequence comes from Euborellia annulipes, assembly GCA_023213315.1. Classification (NCBI taxonomy): domain Eukaryota; kingdom Metazoa; phylum Arthropoda; class Insecta; order Dermaptera; family Anisolabididae; genus Euborellia; species Euborellia annulipes. The sequence continues at coordinate 31,825 of JAKCPI010001673.1, read as the reverse complement.
TTATAAGCGGGGGAAAATATTTATATTATATTTTGTTACCATGGCAACCATTTCTCCTATCTTTTCTATGAAGTACAAGAGTAAAGTGGTCTTCAGAAGATTTCAATGGCAAAATGAGAATATTAATTTTAAAGAGCATCTAAAAAATAATTGATATTTGAATTTTACTCAACATCGTTGGAGTGAATTTTGAGAAAATCGAAAAAAAAAAACTGAAAAAGTGCATTAGTAAAGTACTAGTAGACCTATTCTTGGGTCGATTTTGTTCAAAAGCTTATTTTGAGTGTCCGGGAGGGTACCTTTCTTAAATATAAAATTTCAACCTCATAGCTAAATTCCTTCATGCTTAAAATTGACCCCAGACAGACACACACACACACACAGACTGACCATGTCGCGAAAACCACTTTTTTGGATTCAGGGGACCTCAAAACGTGAAGATCCATCAAAATCTCGACATCGAATTTTTGTTATGAAACTAATACTTTCTCTCTGCTATTTTAACAGAGTACTTAAAAGAGAAAGCGATGGACAAGTGAAAAATGTTTCTTTAAAGTTTTTCACTTTGTTAGTAACTTGCCTGGCTAACTGCACATAAGGGGAAGTGAGTTTTATTGGTTATTAGTTTCATTTGGGAGATTTAATTAGGGCTATTTTAATTAATTGGCTTTAATTTTTGATAACTCAATGCTTTCCAATGGGCAACTTCATTTTCTGGAATTTTTTGCGCCTCCCCTTTTGAGAATTTAAGGACCTGAATATTTTTCCATAATATCCTCTAAAAGAATGTAAAATTTCGTTTCAAAATTACAAAAAGTGGGCAAACAGAGTGTGACAGACGGGCAAACGGACACTCCGCTATGATATAAGGATACCACTATTCCTATCCTTCAATATGATGCTTATTTTTTTTATTAAAAAAACACTCACACTTTTTTCTCAATCACACTCACATTCACACAGTCTTTTCCGCAACTTAGGCCATATAAGACTTTATACGATAACCGTTACTATGAATATATATATTTGGGGGTCCAGGCATTCTTATTTAAGCCATTTTGTATCCAAATGGCTTAAATAAAAGCATTTGACTGCCTGGGATCCGAACCCTCGACCCTTGGTATACAAGGCAGGCGCGCTACCAACTACGCCAAGCCTGAGGGCAATATAATGCTTGATTAATGATATTTTTAAATAAAAATATTGAAAAATAAGCTTATTCCAGTACTGTATATAGGGTATATTTTTTGATCATAATATTTTATTTAAAATATGTGTGTGTATTTGAGAAGTTAATTGGTGAGTAATTGTTATTTCGCTATTGTTGTATTATTATATAGGGCCGAAGGACTGCCCGACTGTATATCGCGCAGGCCCTTGGGACCAAAGGGGGCAACACTCACCCCAAGGGAGGGATGCAGGGTGAAAGGTCACCCTCGCTCTCTCACGGGTAAATCTAACTTATGGTCAGTCTTTAAAAAAAAAAAAAACAAATCTGATATGAACACCATATGTGATTTCATAAGAGATCATCAATCAGTAATATTCACTCAACCAATGATTCAGCGCAACAATTTCACGATCGATTAATTTTAAATTCTAAATAAACAAAAATCTGGTGTGATGATCTTATGTTATTGAAAGTTGTGTTCTGTTCTAGTCACACCAGATTATTTTTGTTAGATATATATTTAGTTTCAGGCAGTAGATTAGAATTAAAGAGGTCAAATTTATAAACATTCACAATATTTTTATTTTATTACCATTGGCATCTTCCCTAAAGACGCTACACATGTAACTGCAAACTTGACAAGCATGCACTTGCAATAATTTTGTATAAGCAAACTGTAACGTCTGCAGGAAAATTTTGCGCAAACATTTCATTTGTGCAAGCTGCTTGATGCTTAATTGAATTTTAATCATGCACAAGGATATTTGATAGGTAAATGAAAGAATAGCAGCTAAAATTATTTCATTTATTAACCCACTAGGCTGACGTTTCGGTCTTGGTCAAGACCATCCTCAGTGCCTGTACTCTACTAATTGGCTTATATTATTAATTTTTGTATTTTTCAAATTGTTATTCAATCATTTTACATACTAATTTTTAAATATCTGTAACCGAATGTTCATGGAATATATGATTGTGTTATTGTTTGTATGCCTATATTGACAACCGGCAGGCTCTGAGGATGGTCTTGACCAAGACCGAAACGTCAGCCTAGTGGGTTAATAAATGAAATAATTTTAGCAGCTATTCTTTCATTTACCTATTAACGATTATCCAGCTATAAAATCCACATTTGTAACAAGCATATTTGCGCCATTTTACTAACTCTCCGCCATTTTATAGACGTCTTGACATTTTATATTCATATTAATTAATTTCAAATTTCAATTTAAATTTTTTTTTTTTTTTAAACATTCACACTTTTTTTCTCATTCACACTCACACTCACACACACATTCATACAGTCTTTTCGGCAACTTAGGCCATTTAAGACTTTTTACGATAACCGTTGTAATATAAATTATCTATTGTAGGTTCAGGCATTTCTATTTAAGCCATCTGGTATCGAAATAATTTAAATATTAATAATTATTATATTTATTGTGTCTCTGTTTAAAGCAAGTGAGAATTTCTTGTTATATTCGAATAAATAGGCCTAACCTTCCTAGTTTGACATTTTTAGGTTAATTTTCGGCATAAACTGTTGCTTGCACAAGCATGTTTGTACCGAAGGGGATTTTGTGAATGTTTGTACAAAAAATCTGGTGTGACTGTCGCACAGCACACAACTTTCTCTTACCTTCGGTAATCGAAAGTTGTGTACTGTGCTTGTCACACCAGATTTTTTGTGTCGACATGTATTTAGTTCCCGGCAGTAGGGAATATTTGAATTCAGATGTAAAATTTATAAGTATGGGAAAATATTTATATTTTGTTACCATGGCAACCATTTCTCCTATCTTTTCTATGGAGTGCAAGAGTAAAGTGGTCTTCAAACAATTTTGAGGGCAAAACGAGAATATACATTTGAAAGAGCATCTAAAAAATAATTGATTTTTGAATTTTAATCAAAATCGTTAGAGCGAATTTTGAGAAAATCGAAAAAAACTGAAAAAGTACATCAGTAAAGTACTAGTACTCTTTGGCCGATTTTGATTAAAAGCTTATTTTTCCGGTCCCGGGGGGTGTTTAACTTATATATAAAATTTCAGCCTCATAGCTCAATTCCTTCATGCTTAAAAGTGAACACAGACACACACACCCACCCACCCACCCACCCACCCACACACCCACCCACCCACAGACAGACCATGTCGCGAAAACCACTTTTTTGGATTCAGGGGACCTCAAAACGTGAAGATCCATCAAAATCTCGACATCGAATTTTTGACATGAAACCAATACTTTCTCTCTATATATATATTACATATATACATAGGTAAGAGAAAGTAAAAGATTGCACAAGCGCATGCTTGTCAAGTGTCCATTTACGTGTGAAGCCGCCTATAGAAGTACAAGAGTAAAGTGTACTTCAAACAGCTTTGAAGGCAAAATGAGAATATACATTTTAAAGAGCATCTAAAAAATAATTTATTTTTGTATTTTAATCTAAATCGTTTCAGTAAATTTTGAGAAAATAGAAAAAAACTTAAAAAGTTCATAAGTAAAGTACTAGTATTCCTTGGCCGTTTTAGTTCAAAAGCTTCGTGTTACATCCCAATGGGGTACCTAGCTTAAATATATATTTTAACTCTCGTAGCTATTTTATTAATAGTTGTTGAAATATTTTGTTCATAGACAGACATATTTACGAGATCAGTATGCAAAACTATTAAAATCCTGAATTGTTGATATGAACGCAATACTTTCTCTCTCTATATATATAATAACATGTATATAGATAAGAGAAAGTAAAAGTTTTCATATTTTAGAATTCATTATTCAGACGTATCGATATCATTACCATTAAAAAATTACTATTTTATTTATTAAATTCACTGTCTTTTCACTTTTTCTTCTCTTTTCTAATAAAATAAACAATTGATTTAATCTTCTAAGTGTCACGTTTTCAGGTCTTAAATCGAAGAGCATTGGATGGATGTTTTTATACCACGTATCTCTTTCTATCTCTCTCTCTTTTCGTTTTTATATAAAAGGATCATTAAAACCTTGATACTCATATATACTAAAGATTAAAAAATTAAATATTGATATTTTCTCACGCTTAATAAATGGGGAAACAATATAATTTTTTTTTTGACAGAAAATTAATCAGTTTATAATATTAGTGTCTTTTCCCGCACTATTAGCCGTATTTATTATAGGTAAAGCCCGATATCCTATGCAATTGCATATTCTATTTGCTAACATGTACATCCCGGAAATCCGAAACATGCCCTCTTGAAACTTGGGTTCAAATTTAATATTGCATATTTTTGCATATTTGGGGAATAATGCATAAAGTTGCATATTTAAAAATTTGTTTTCACATTTTTCGGTAAAAGTTTTATTTTATTTTGTAATCTTTTAATATATTTTCTCAAAATTCAAAAAATTCGCTCCATCGGCGGAAATTAAATATATGTCGACAAAAAAAATCTCGTGTGATAAGCACAGAACACAACTTTCGATTACCAAAGGCAAGAGAAAGTTGTGTGCTGTGCGATCATTCACACCAGATTTTTATCCTATAAGTAGAGATTATTTCAAAAACTATTCATTTTTCCAAAAAATGTCAAAGAATAAAAACTTTTTAAAATAGAGTAATTTATCATAATATGACAAAAAAAATTGAAAATTTCTGAAAAAACTTTTATTTTTTTTTAAACACTCACACTTTTTTCTCATTCACACACACATTCACACAGTCTTTTCGGCAACTTAGGCCATTTAAGACTTTTACGATATGGGTTATAGAGATAAATATACATATTAGGGGTCCAGGCATTCTTATTTAAGCCATTTGGTATCCAAATTGCTTAAATAAAATCATCGGACTGCCTGGGGTCCGAACCCGCGACTTTTGGTATACGAGGTTAGCACGCTAACCTCTACACCAAACCCCGCTGAAAAAACTGATTAGTTAAAGTACTCTTTCAGTTAAAGTACTCTTTCAGGTTGAAGTATTTACTCCTAAAGTCGAAAGAAATCTTCAATTTTATTGTAATGAGTAGAGACCGGATTTTAAGCAAAATGCTTATTGCTGAATTTTATAAGCAACCATTAGATATTTAATTTCTATACGAATTAGGAAAAACTAAGTTCATTGAGATTGCATTTTTTATGCTTTTTTTGCTTTTTTTGAGTTTTCATGCTTTTTTTTCCCTTTCGTGCTTATTTGAACTTATTTTACGAATATTTATAATTTTTTTTTTTTTATTAAAAAACTTTTTTCCCATTCACACACGCATACACCAGGGACGTTAATAAGGGAGGGGGCGCCCCCCAAAAAAAAAAAAAATTTCCAAAAACCCCGCAGTGTGAAAAAATATAGCCCTGTAAAAAAAATTTTTCCGCAGGGTGAAAAAATTTGGTTCCGCAAAAAAAAAAAATTTTCGCAGGACGGGGCGGAATAAATTTAGTTTCTTTAAAAAAAAAATTTGTATATGCCATTGGTATGAGTAAAAATTGCTTATAAGCTTAATATATTAGATGCTTTTTTTCAACTTATATGCTTATTTAATAACTTTTTATTCAAGTTTTTTATGCTTTTTTAAGCACTTTTTTTCCATTTTTTTATGCTTTTTTGTCCGGTCTCTAGTAATGAGTATATACCGTATTTTATCGATCTGGCTGTATGCGTTTTTAAGCAATCTTGCTCACACACACACACACACACAGACAATGCCCAAAATTTTTTTTGGACTCAGGGAAGTCTAAAGCGTGGAGAAATATCAAAATCTCAAAGTCGATTTTTTTTAGTATTACAATACTTTCTCTTTATATTCTATACGAGAAAGTGTGCTGTGCGACCATTCACACCAGATTTGTATTTCTCACATATACATATATATTCGTAATTAGTTCTTGGTTTTATATTTCAAGTTGTTATCATCAAATGGTTGTTTGTTGACAAGAGAGAGAGAGAGAGAGAACAAACTCATTGGTTTCCCTCACTCCCTGTCAGAGTGAAAGGACGTTGTCGTTGTAAGGGTGATTAGGCGATTAGGGGTTGTTTGGTGGCGGTGGCAAGTCATCCGATCGATCGTCGTCTAAATAAGAACAACAACAACAACGACAAGAACATTATCCCAATCTTGTTTTTCTATAAATCAAACAACACGAAATATTATAGGAGATTATTTGGGATTAAATCTGTTTGTTTTTTTTACTTTCTCTTTGTAGGCCTATGTTAATACAGTATATAGAGGGAAAGTTAAGGTTTTAGAGAAAAGACAAACCAGTGACTGCTTTCTACTAGGAATCGACCGAATATTCGGTTTCAGTTACGGTTTCGGCCAAAAAATCCTGGTTTCGGTTTAGCCCAAAAAGTAGCCGAAACCTGAGTCTGAAAAAGATGGGATGAGACTCGCACGCAAAAAAAAAATCTGGTGTGACTGGCGCACAGCACACAACTTTCTCTTACCTTCGGTAATCGAAAGTTGTGTACTGTGCTTGTCACACCAGATTTTTGTGTCGACATGTATTTAGTTTCCGACAGTAGGGTACAATTGAATTCAAGATGTAAAATTTATAAATATGGGAAAATATTTATATTTTGATACCATGGCAACCATTTCTCCTATCTTTTCTATGAAGTACAAGAGTAAAGTGGTCTTCAGAAGATTTCAATCACAAAATGAGAATATACATTTTATAGAGAATCTAAAAAATAATTGATTTTTGAATTTAAAAAAAAATCGTTGGAGCAAATTTTGAGAAAATCGAAAAAAACTGAAAAAGTGCACCAGTAAAGTACTAGTACTCTTAGGTCGATTTTGTTCAAAAGCTTCGTGTCACGTCTCAGGGGGGTGCCTAACTTAAATATAAAATTTCAACCTCCTAGCTCTTTTCGTTCTTGAGATATTTTGTTCACAGACACACAGACACACACACAGACACACACACAGACACACAGACAGACAGACAGACCATGTCGCGAAAACCACTTTTTTGGATTCAGGGGACCTCAAAACGTGAAGATCCATCAAAATCTCGACATCGAATTTTTGACATGAATCCAATACTTTCTCTCTATATATATATATTACATATATATATAGGTAAGAGAAAGTAAAAAGGTCAAATGATTTGCAATTGAGAAAAAAATTTTCACGCAGGGCGGAAAACTTTGGTTCCGCAAAAAAGGGAAATGTTCCGTGGGGCGGAAAAAATCTCGTCTCTCTAAAAAAAAATTTTTCTGCAGGACCTAAACCTTTGGTTCTGAAAAGATTTTTTCTGAAGGGCGGAAAACTTTGATTCCGCAAAAAGGGAAAATGTTCCGCTGGGCAGAAACAATTTAGTTTCTTTAAAAAAAATTTTCCGCAGAAAAATTTTTGGGTTAAGGCCCCCCCCTCCCCGAAAAAAATAATTCGTTTTCGATTTCGGTTTCGGCTGAAAATCTTGTTTCGATCGGACCCTACTTTCTACGTTAAAATAATTTATTGACAAAGATTTCGGAATGCCTAACGCAATCCATCCACACTCAAATTGCGGAGTGTTTTTTACTTTCTCTTAGCCTATATATGAAATATATAGGAGAGAAAGTATTGCGATCATGTCAAAAATTCGATGTCGAGATTTTGATGGATATACATGTTTTGAGGTCCCCTGAGTCCAAAAAAGTGGGTCCCGCAAATTGGTCTGTGTGTGTGTGTGTGTGTGTGTGTGTGTGTGTGTGTCTGTATGTGTGGACAGATTTTTAGCATGAAGGAATTGAGCTACCGGATTGAAATTTTATATTTAACTTAGGTACCTTCCCACACGCTCAAAATAAGCTTTTGAACAAAATCGGCCAAAAAGTACTAGTACTTTACTGATGTACTTTTTTCAGTTTTTTTCGATTTTCTCAAAATTCCCTCCAAGGATTTTTTTAAAATTCAAAAATCAATTATTTTTTAGATGCTCTTTAAAATGTATATTCTCATTTTGCCGTTGAAATCTTCTGGAGACCACTTTACTCTTGTTCTTTTAGCATGAAGGAATTGAGCTACCGGATTGAAATTTTATATTTAACTTAGGTACCTTCCCACACGCTCAAAATAAGCTTTTGAACAAAATCGGCCAAAAAGTACTAGTACTTTACTGATGTACTTTTTCAGTTTTTTTCGATTTTCTCAAAATTCCCTCCAAGGATTTTTTTTAAAATTCAAAAATCAATTATTTTTTAGATGCTCTTTAAAATGTATATTCTCATTTTGCCGTTGAAATCTTCTGGAGACCACTTTACTCTTGTTCTTTTAGCATGAAGGAATTGAGCTACCGGATTGAAATTTTATATTTAACTTAGGTACCTTCCCACACGCTCAAAATAAGCTTTTGAACAAAATCGGCCAAAAATTACTAGTACTTTACTGATGTACTTTTTCAGTTTTTTTCGATTTTCTCAAAATTCCCTCCAAGGATTTTTTTTAAAATTCAAAAATCAATTATTTTTTAGATGCTCTTTAAAATGTATATTCTCATTTTGCCGTTGAAATCTTCTGGAGACCACTTTACTCTTGTTCTTCATAGGAAAGATAGAAATGGTTGCCATGGTAACGGAATTTAAATCTTTTTCTTTTTATTAGATTAAAAATCAATTATTATTTAAATTCCCATTTATTTGTGTCTTTAATTGCTTAGGAGAAAACATATATATCTCTCTCTCTCTCACTTGCAAACATTATCGCCTGTCTCTCCGCCTTCTCTCATAGGCCTAATGTTAATTTCCTATAGGGATTTTTATGTTAATTTCGATTCAAAAGGGGGTCCCCTTTGAAACTTTTTAGGCATTTAAAATTTTTTTTTCCAATTCTTATGAAATTTTGTATTTATTTACGATTCTCTATTGTGTATAAAATGTCCAAATATGAGATTAAAATTTTTAAAAATAACCATAGTTTATTTCAAGCAGTCAACATTTAAAATACAAGTTTGAAACTAAGGTGCTATCGGAAACTAAATATATCTCGACACAAAAAATCTGGTGTGACCAGCACAGTGCGCAACTTTCTCTTACCGAAGGGTAAGAGAAAGTTGTGTGCTATGCGCCAGTCACACCAGATTTTTAAAATTACTAGCTTCGCCCCTTGGACCCCCCCGCCAGCTGGCTCGGGCCTGCCTGCGGCGGACTCTCGCCTTTTCTTAATTATGAAAAGTTTCATACAGGGGGTTAAGCGAGATTCTTCTGTATTTTGAAATATTTTATTTAGAATAATATAGAATTTTATAAAAATTAGAGGCCTAAATAACGCCACTGATAGATAAAATAAAAACTAGAGTAAAAGAAAGAGAAAAATCAGAAAGATGTTTGCCATGCGATCAGTGCCAAAACAAGGGGACGGCCCGGGGCGCATTAAAGAAAGAGGCGCTGTCAGCGTTTATATTTATACAAAAAAAAATTTATTATTCATAATAATCAGGGCTTATATAGAAATTTTTCACGGGGGGGGGAGGGCCCTGAACTCAAAAAAATTTTCTTTTCTTGCGGAGCCAAAGTTTTTTTCCAGATCATTTTACCTTTTTTTTAGAGACACGAAAATTTTGCAGTCCCGCGGAACATTCGCTCTTTTGCTGAACCCTTAATTTTCGCACTTCGGGGGGGGGGGGGGGCGAGACCTGCTAATGTCTGTATATCCCTATATATGTATATGCATTTGAAAAATTTTTGGGGGCCTTCGCTCCCCCCCCTTATATACGCGCCTGATAATAATGATTGCAGTGAAGACAAAAAATAACAAATTTATCTAAAAATAATATTAAATATGAAAAGAAATTAATGGCTGAGTGATAATCAACAGGAACAGGTAGATGAAGGCTAGCCAGCAAAGAACAAAAACTTTATTTAAATATCGTCGACGTTTCGGGAACGCGTCGCTCCCATCTTCAGCACGATAAATTGTTAATGTTGTTATGATTGATACATGTACCATCTATTGCAATAGTATTGAGAATAAAGCCCGGCAGTTAATTAGCCCAAATGGCACACGTTCACTAATATATTAAAAAGATAAATTTTTATGGTAATAAAGGCCGATCGCCCAATTGCCTGCTTTGAAAGATATTTCTTAGACAGACCAGCTGCCATTTGGGCTGCCTAACTTCCGGGCTTTATTCTCAATACTATTGCAATAGATGGTATGTATATTTGTATGACCTACATGTATCAATCTAAACAACATTAACAATTTATCGTCCTGAAGATGGGGACTACGCGTTCCCGAAACGTCGACGATATTTAAATAAAGTTTTTGTTCTTTGCTGGCTGCCTTCATCTACCTGTTCCTGTTAATATTAAATATGTATTTTTTTGTTATTAAAAGGAATATCTACAATTTAATATTTATCTAGAGTCATCTGGCAATAGTGCCCTCTCTAGGGTGGGGGGGGCGGCTTTGGGATTAGACCAGGGGCGCTAGAATTTGGGGGTGGCTTAAATAAATAATAAAATTTTGTTTTTGGTGGAGGGCGCAAATTATAATCCTTGCCCCGGGGCGCAGATTTCCTTGGTGCGATCAAATATCAATCCAAAAATAATGTTTTTGAAACGGCTTTTATGTATATTTATTGATCAAACTTGTTATTAAAAAAAAATGGCGTCAATTTAATTATAATTACTTATTATTCATTGAATTTTTATTATCTTATTTTTGGGATTTAAAAAAAAAAGGAAGAGGAAAAAAAAAGGTTTAATTATTGATAAGATAAAGTGAGTAAATTGATTCCCTCCTCTCTGTGCTTGAATATTCATTTTAATCCCTCTTAGGGAAGAAAGAAAAAAAAAAGAACAAGGGCGCAAGCGTTCGATGGTTATTTCCATCTATTCGTTATATCCAAGTAGGCAATTTCTTTTCACTATTGATCGTCTTGTGTCTTTAATTCCAGAACGGTGGTTGGTGGAGGTGCTGGGTATAAAAAAAGCACTGGGCTGTAGAGGTGCTGGGATATATAAAAAAAAACACTGGGCGTGGAAGAGAGGTCAATCCCGCCTGTTTGTACAAATCGGCCCTGTTTTTGGTAAACGAGTTAAACCGCCTACAATATAAAACCGTTCCTCTAGGGCGTTATTCAAAGCGCTATTCCACTCGAGATAATACAATTACATTCTATCACCATTTATAAACCCGACTCTCCCTGGGCTAAAAACATATATACAACTTGGTAGTCTTAACAACGCAATGCAGACACAAACCTCTTAGGGAAAACACTTTAATGGAATTGTGAGTGAAAAGAGAGGAGGGGTGGGGGGAGGGGAGGGGAGGGGAGAGCGCAACATTTCATTTGATCTCTATTTCAAAATAAAACCTGGCGATTAACAATAAAAAAAAATAAAAAGAGAAAAATCCAATTCTGACAGCCATGACAAATGAAAATACATTTCCAACTCAAAGAATATACAAACACTCTCTTACCTTTATTTATTAAAATTAGATAAAAATTAAAAACTTGCTTTTCTTTTTCTTCAATTTTTTACTTTCTCTTACCTATGTATATATGTAATATATATATAGAGAGAAAGTATTGGATTCATGTCAAAAATTCGATGTCGAGATTTTGATGGATCTTCACGTTTTGAGGTCCCCTGAATCCAAAAAAGTGGTTTTCGCGACATGGTCTGTCTGTGTGTGGGTGGGTGGGTGGGTGGGTGTGTGGGTGGGTGGGTGTGTCTGTGTTCAATTTTAAGCATGAAGGAATTGAGCTACGAGGTTGAAATTCTATATTTAACTTAAACACCCCCCGGGACCGGAAAAATAAGCTTTTAATCAAAATCGGCCAAAGATTACTAGTACTTTACTGATGTACTTTTTCAGTTTTTTTCGATTTTCTCTAAATTTGCTCCAACGATTTTTTTTAAAATTCAAAAATCAATTATTTTTTAGATGCTCTTTAAAATGTATATTCTCATTTTGCAATTGAAATCTTCTGAAGACCACTTTACTCTTGTATTTCATAGGGAAGATAGGAGAAATGGTTGCCATGGTAACAAAATATAAATATTTTCCCATACTTATAAATTTTACATCTGAATTCATATGTTCTGTACTATCGGGAACTAAATATATATCGACACAAAAAATCTGGTGTGACAAGCACAGAACACAACTTTCGATTACCGAAGGTAAGAGAAAGTTGTGTGCTGTGCGCCAGTCACACCAGATTTTTTTTTTTAAACATTCACACTTTTTTCTCATTCACACAGTCTTTTCGGCAACGACTTAGGCCATATAGGACTTTACGATAACCGTTATTAGAGCCCTTCACAGGTACGGGTAAGCCCGGTAAGACCATGAAAAAATTACGGGCGGGTACTTTTTTTTTTTTTTTTTATTAAAAATGTATATAAAATTAAATATTTTAAATTATTATAATGGCTGTGAGTATTAAATATAGTTGCGTGGAATGGAGTCAGCCAAATAAAATGAAAAACAAAATTTATTCTGCCGACGTTTCGAGCGCCCGTCAACCAATTATTTTGCCATCTATAATACTTGACACTTATACAGGTCCCGAGGAAGAGCTTGACGGGCGCTCGAAACGTCGGCAGAATAAATTTTGTTTTTCATTTTCCTTGGCTGACTCCATTCCACGCAACTATATTAAATATTTTAAAATAAATAATCTATAATTTCAAAGTTTTTTAAATAAAATTATTTTATTTAAAAATTTCTAGACATTCATTCATTCAATAAACTTCCCGAGGGTTTGAAAAAATTTCGGGCGGGTACGGGCCGGCCTAAAGAATGGTAAACGGACACGGGCGGGAAGTCAAAAAAAAATACGGGTAGGGCCGGTACGGGCCAAAAAAAAATCGGTCCGTGCTGAGCTCTAACCGTTATATATGATAATATCTATTGGGGGTCCAGGCATTTCTTTTTAAGCCATTTGGTATCCAAATGGCTTAAATAAAATCATCGGACTGCCTGGGTCCGAACCCGCGACGTTCGGTATAGAAGGTAGGCACGCTACCTACTACTCCAAGCCCGGGGGCTTTAACGCTCTATTTTTTCTTTTTTTGTATTTATAATTTAAATAGGCCCGGGGGCTTGGTGTAGGGGTTAGGGTGCTGATTTTGTATACCAAGGGTTGTGGGTTTGGATCCCAGGTAGTCCGATGATTTTATTTAAGCCATTTGGATACCAAATGGTTTAAATAAGAAATCCTGGACCCCCAATAGATATTATCTCATATATAACGGTTATCATAAAGTCTTATATGGCCTAAGTTGCTGGACATACTGTGGGAAGGTGTGTGTGAGTGAGAAAAAAAAAGTGTGAGTGTTATTGTTAAAAAAAAAAAAAATTTTGTTCACAGTCAGACATACAGACAGACCATTTTGAACTCAGGGGAACTCAAAACGTGTATATCCATCAAAATCTCGACATCGACATTTTGACATGAATTCAATACTTTCTTTTTCTCTAAATATATATGTAAGAGAAAGCAAAATGGATGAATCTATGCCTATTTATTTTGAACTATCAACTATTTAATTAAATTTCAGCCTTCAGGCTTGGTCTAGTGGCTAGCCTGCTGGCCTTTTTTTACCAAGGATCGCGGGTTGGGATCACAGGCAGTCCGATGATTTTATTTGGATACCAAATGGCTTAAATAAGAATGCCTGATCCCCAATAAATATATACATTTAATAACGGTTATCGTAAGAGTTTTGTATGACCTAAGTTGCCGAAAAGACTGTGTGAGTGTGAGTGTGAATGAGAAAAGTAAAAAAAGGGTGTTTAAAAAAAAAAAAAAATTAAATTTCATAAATCGCGTGTACAGTGAGCGTCACAATTAGGTTCCCATCTGATAGCTTTAGCTTTAATATGTGGTAATTGGTGAAATAATTTTAAATTTGAAAAATCATCTGGACCAGATTTTACGTTTTACCTTATCGGTCATTAAAATTATTTCACTATACCCCATTACCATATACATAAGGCTTAAGCTATCAGGTGGGGACTTAATTGTGGCGCTCACTGTACACTTGGATAGATTTTAAAAAGTCTATAAAAATTAAATTGTTATGTAATAATATAAAATTTGATGAATATCATCTGAAGAATAGAGTGAAGTGGTTGTTGTTAGTTTAATTAGAGCCCCTCCTCTCTTTCCCCATCTCATGTAGAATAGAATAGAGAGTGAGAGGGGAAGGGATAAAATCTCCTCCTCCTCTTCTTCTTCTTCTCTTCATATCCCAGTGGGATTTGAGGGAAGAAGAGGGGGAGGGATTCTCATGTTGTTGGGTGGGGCAATCAGCTCGAGTGTACCAAAGCAAATAAAGTGGCTCTCGTGTTTTTCACTTGAGCATTTGTTAGCAGCTACAATGGCTGGCATGGCTTTTTGAAACATTGATGTCGGGGTAAAGGAGAGAGAGGTCTAATAAAAACCAAGACACGCATCAGTCGTATAACGAAAGTCACTCACAGTCAGTCACCCAGACGACCGACCATACCCATACACTCTCTCTCTCTCGCTCTCTCTCTCTCTTTTTCTTTCTTTCTAATTGTCTTGGATTTATTAAATTTAAATTCTTTACCTGGTTATTCGAAAATGAAACATCTTATTTCACAAAGCACACAACTTCTTTTTCTTATTAATTACGAAATCAAATAAATTTGTAATTGAATAAAATGAAAGATTAGTGGGTATCAAGGGCGGATACAAGGGGGGGGGGGGTAAAGTAAAAATTAATACTTAAAAATTTGATTTCTATTTATATTTTGGCAAACAAGTACAGAATGCTCCTTTAAATTACCGAAATTAAGAAAAAATATTGTGCTGTGCGACCAGTCACACCAGATTCCCCCCCCCCCCCGAGAAACATCTCTGGATCCGCCCTTGGTGGGTATAAAACCACTTATACTTTGGCAATAGAAAATGGAGCGACACATCCTACATGTAGACGTTTTGGGGACTAAACTCACCAATCTTCAGGACTTTTTTTTTTTTTATAAAAAAAACACACACTTTTTCTCATTCACACTCACATTCACACACGCATACACACAGTTTATGCGTCAACTTAGACCATTTAAGACTTTAAACGATACTCGTTATTTGTAAATATATCTATTGGGGGTCCAGGCATTCTTATTTAAGCCATTTGGTATCCAAATGGCTTAAATAAAATCATCGGACTGCCTGAGATCCGAACCCCCCCTGGTATACAAGGCAAGCGCGCTACGAACTACGCCCTTTCAGGACTTATAATACAAAAAATCTGGTGTGATTGGCGCCCGTCAAACAACTTTTTCTTACCCTTTGGTAAGAGAAAGTTGTGTACCGTGCTGGTCATATTTTTTGTGTCGAGATATATTTTGTTTCCCATAGCAAATTAGTTTCAAAACTTGACCACTTCCAATTCATAAGTAAAAAGTAAAAAAATCTGTTGTGACTGATCGCACAGCACACAATTTTCTCTTACCCTTCGGGAAGAAAAAGTTGTGTTCTGTGCTTGTCATACCAGATTTGTTTAGTTTTCGCCATTATATTAAAATTCAAGATGTAAAATTTATAAACATGGAAAAATATTTATATTCTTTTACTATGGCAACCATTTCTTCTATCTTCTCTATGAAGTACAAGAATTATGGTCCAACGTTATTATTATTTTTACTTTCTCCTATTTCTATAGGCCTATATATGAAATATATATAGAGAGAAGGTATTGCGATAATGTCGAAAATTCGATGCCGAGATTTTAATGGATATACAGTACATGTTTTGAGGTCTTCTGAATTTAAAGAAAAAGAATACAATGGCATGAATATCTCAAAAATGACAAAATGGTGGCTTATGACTATCTTCCACTAAGCCCTTCATATATATTAATTCATTTAAAATTTCAATTTAAATATTAATTTAAAACCGAAAACTAGACAAGACTATTAATGTTATACCTTCGTGTAAGCTCGAGATTTCCTTGTCGGTATTTGGAGCAGATGGGGTAATAAAAGACAAATTTTTGATTTGGCTTTTATTCGGGAAACTTAATTATGGCTGACCAATGTGTGCAACAGTAAATTGGTTTCGGTTTCAAAAGAAAGTGAAAATACAATTCGTTGTTACATTGCAAAATCACAACAGATAGACAGAAATTACACAAAGTATTGACAATAGATTATTGGAAAAACAAACATATACCAGTTTTAAGATACAGTTGGTTGTTGGACAATAATTCCAATAATCTATTGTCAATACTTTGTGTAATTTCTGTCTATCTGTTGTGATTTTGCAATGTAACAACGAATTGTATTTTCCCTTTCAGGCCTTGAAAATGGTTTCTTTTGAAACCGAAACCAATTTACTGTTGCACACATTGGTGGGCCATAATTAAGTTTCCCGAATAAAAGCCAAACCAAAAATTTGTCTTTTATTACCCCCCTACCATCTGCTCTAAATACCGACAAGGAAATCTCGAGTTTACACGAAGATTAAATATTAATATTTATTGTGAAGCTATTTAAAGCAAGTGAAGATTTCTTGTTATCTTCGAATAAATAACCTTCCGAATTTTACATTTTTAGGTTAATTTTCGGCATAAGCTATTACTTGCACAAGCAAGCTTGTGCCGAAGGGAATTTTTGTTCTTGCTGGTACAAAAAGAATGGAGTTACGTGTGAAGCCGCCTTTATATTAGCTAATAATTTTGATTGGCAAAGTTAAAAATTAAATTGCATACCCTGCAGGCGGGGCTAAATATTGAATTTCTTTCAATCATTTGACCCTGGAGTCTAAAGATAGAGAGAAGAATAGATAGACATTTTTCTCTCTCTCTCTCTTATTTTATCGTTGACCTTCGCTTCTTAATGGTTTTTGGTGTTGGTTGTCGTCGTTTTTGGTTGGCCTTCTTCCTTCTCCTCTTTCTTTTCTATTAGGAGATATTATTAATGCTTTAGATAGATTGCTTTTTACCTAAAGGCTTGGTTAGTCGCTGCTATTAAAGTGGGAGGGGACGAGACAAAGGATCGATAGATGGGAATTAAATTAAAATTAAAATCTATTCGCTTTTTGATGGTCTCAAGAAGGAGAAGAAGAAGAACCTATCCCACCATTAGAGGGTAGGTGGTGAGTGCGAGAGAGAAGGCCGGCTTTTAAACAAATTTCTTTTCTTTTTATACTCTTCAAATTTAGATTTAAACATACGATGGCTTGATAAATTAATACATACCTAAAAACATTGCTTAAAAATCACCAAATTTTATGTCATGTGCTGGACAATGAAGCCAATATGGTAGAACTTTTATTAATCCACGGATATGTGCTCAGCACGCCCTACTACTGGACCACAAAACCGCAGACGCCTATTTGAATTCAAAAATCTAGCTCAGTGGGGTTGAATCTAAAAAACCTGGCAAAAATTAAAAAAATAAAAGCTGGATCTTTTGAGATTTCTTGATTAAGTTAATTTTTTTTTTACTTTCTCTTACCTATGTATATATTAAGCTTGATATATATAGAGAAAGTTAATTTCATGTCGAACATTCGAGGTCGAGATTTTGATGGATAGGCATATACACGTTTTGAGGTCCCCTGAGACAAAAAACTGGGTCTGTGTGTAACGATATTTAGCATGAAAGAATTGAGCTACCGGACTGAAATTTTATATTTAAGTTATGTATCCCCCCGAACAAAATCGGCCAAAAAGTACTAGTACTTTACTGATGTTCTTTTTCAGTTTTTTTTTTTTTTTTTGATTTTCTCAAAATTTTCTCCAACGATTTTGATTAAAATTCAAAAAAATAAATTAATAATATAATAAATTAGCAAAGTGCCAGGGCCAACATTTCGGTCAATTCACTCACTCTCAGTCCATAATAACACACTGTATCTAATAATTTGGTCATTGAATTTATTGCATTATCAATAATTTCTTTGGCCAATATGAACAAGAGGAATAATAAATTGACAATGGCTTGGCCCTGATGATGGTCCTATATGCGACCGAAACGTTGGCCCTGGCACTTTGCATTTGAATAAAATTGAAAAAACGACTAGCTGCGTTGTTCATTTGAGATTTCCTGAACCTTAAATAAATCATATTATATACACCTCAATTAAATCTAAATAAATATTTTCCCATGTTTATAAATTGTATTTCTGCCCCCGGGCTTGGTGTAATTGGTAGCGTGCCTACTTTCTACACCAAACGTCGGACCCAGGCAGTCCGATGATTTTATTTAAGCCATGTGGATACCAAATGACTTAATTAGAAACGCCAGGACACCCAATAGATATTATCATATATGGACCCTGTTATGCAATGGTGTGTCAATGACCAAAAAAATTCAAAATTGAGTTAAGTACGGAATATTGTTTCAAATGCTTTAATTAATAGTATTTTATATGAAATATGTCCTAAAAAAATTTATATTTAATTGTTGTTACGAAACTAGACAAGAAAATTATTTAAAATCTCATACTTCTTGAGACTACTTGTCTTTAATTTAAAGCAGATGAAGAGTTGATTTTAGAAAGAAAAAGCTGGATGAGGTTTTTTCTTTTTTATTGGAAAACTTAATTCTGGCCGACCAATAGCGCATGTATTTGATTTCGGTTTATAAAAAATTAAAATATTTAATGTTACTTGCGCAATTGACAACAAAAATTATATATGGACCCTGTTATGCAATGGTGTGTCAAAGACCAAAAAATTCAAAATTGAGTTAAGCACGGAATATTGTTTCAAATGCTTTAATTAATAGTATTTTTTATGAAACATGTCCTAAAAAAATTTATATTTAATGTTACTTGCACAATTGAAAAGAAAAATTATATAGAATCCAATGTAAACAAAAAACTTTATTGTTGATTTTCTCAAAACTCGATGTTTGGTCTTTGACACACCATTGCATAACAGGGTCCATATAATCCAATGAAAACAAAAATCTTTAATGTTGATTTTCTCAAAACTCGATGTTTGGTCTTTGACACACCATTGCATAACAGGGTCCATATAACGGTTATCGTCAGAGTCTTATATGACCTAAGCTGCCGAAAAGACTGTGTGTGTGTGGAATGTGAATGAGAAAAAAGTGTGAGTGTTAAAAAAAAAAAAAATTGTATTTCTTGAATTCAAATTTACCGTTCTGTCTGAAACTAAAAAAATCTGGTGTGACGCTGTGTGCTGTGCGCCAGTCACACCATATTTTTTTTGATTATCTTACTCTCAATTAATCGGAATAATCCTGTTCTACACAATTTCTTGTTCGATGATAAAATATTCTTAAAAGAAGAAAAAGGAGAATGAGAAAAAACTCCCCTCCCTATTTACCTCTCTCTTTTTCTGTGTCTTTGAATAAATTTTAATAATTTAATCTTTGAAATTGTCTTTCATTTAAAAGAGAGTTTCTACGTATTTACAACTTTATTACCTACCTACTATCTATCTCCTTTTAGGGGGGCTGCTTGCTATTATATTAAAAAATCATGACTAATACGTAACTCTCCCCCCCCCCCCTTCCCTCTCTCCCTTTCCGTCAAGTTTTTGTCTTCGATCCTACTAAAAACGACACTAAAACAGACACAAATGAGAGACAGACATTTTTGTTCTTTAATTATTTGTTTATTTAGCTTATCTTTAAATAATAAAAAACACCTTCTCCCTCCCCCCCTTTTCCTCTTCTTGAGAGGGTATTTATATTGACGTTCATGTAATACAATTGGTTTATCTTCTTTTTTTTTTTAGTGCATTCCTTCTTTAAATACTATTTATTTATTAATTCGGCACCTGAAGCTAGATGTTTCGATTGAATTTGCCTACGGACTTGGTCTAGTTGGACGGCTACCTTACTATACCGAACGTCGCGGGTTCGGACCCCGGCAGACCGATGATTTTATTTAAGCTATTTGGATACCAAATGGCTTAAATAGAAATGCCTGGACCCCCAAAAGATTTTTTATTTTTTATAAAAAACACTCATACTTTTTTCTCATTCACACTCACACACACATTCACACAGTCTTTCAACTCAGGCCATATAAGACTTTGACGATATCCGTTATTGATTAATATACATATATGGGGTCCAGGCTTCTTATTTAAGCCATTTGGTATCCAATTGGACCCCAATAGATATTATAAATAATAACTGTTATCGTCAAAGTCTTGAATGACTTAAGTTGCCGAAAAGACTATGTGAATGAGAAAAAAGTGTGTGTTTTTTATTATAAAAAAAAAATTGAATTTTAATCAAAATCGTTGGTGCCAATTTTGAGAAAAAAAAGTGACCGATTTTGTTCAAAAGTTTCGTGTCACGTCGCAGGGGGTACCTAACTTAAATATAAAATTTCAACCTCCTAGCTCTTTTCGTTCTTGAGATATTTTGTTCAGACACAAACACACACAGACAGATCAACATGGTCTGTTCGCAACATGCGAACATCGGTATAACTAGCCTTTGAGGGCGGAAGGGGCGAAGCCCAACTGGGGCGCAGTTTTACGTTCGAGCTTTTGTTTTGAATCTCTTTCGACCTTTTTTTTTAATATTCTAATCTCGTTCGAGCTTTTTTTTGTAATTTTTTTTCCGAATTTGTGGTATAAAATGAATTTATTATGCAATTTAAAAAAAAGCCTGAGATTTTGGGAAAAAGCTCGAGATTCCTGGAAAAAAGGCCGGATGCGCTAGGGGCCTATGTCGGCATCGAGGGGCCCCAAAGGCTTGATGCGCCTGGGGCGGGGGGGGGGCAAGCGCCCCCTTCGCCCCCACACCTGAATACGCTACTGGTCGCGAAAACCAATTTTTGGATTCAGGGGACCTCAAAACGTGAATATCCATCAAAATCTCGACATCGAATTTTTGACATGAATCCTCTCTCTATATATTAACATATATAGAGGTAAGAGAAAGTAACAATAATCCAACAAGTATAAATATTTGCATTTGTTTAAATGTAAATTTTTCTCTTTCTAGCATTTTTAATATAATCCCGCATTTGTACTCTAGTATCTGGGAAAGTAGATGTCATTCCTGAATTAATTTTTTTGGTTAATTTCACCTTTTTTTTTTTTTTTTTTTTTTCTAAATTTGGATACGATTTGACTCCTCAGATTTTATGAAATATTTCCATACATCTTTTTTTTTTTTTTACACTCTTTGCTAGGTGGTTTTATTATTTTTAAAACCTCCCTAAAAAAAAAGGGATTTGAATAATCTAAAACTCAGTCTTTGTATAGGAAATTAAATCAAGATTTAAAAAACCGCACGCTTTTTAGGTAGTGTAATTTCTTTAAATAATTTATTCGATTAGAAATCTAAAAATATCCCCCTCCCTTTCGATATCCTTATTTTAGAATTCCTTCTCTCTCTCTCCCACCCTCTTTGTAATGTTTTTTTTTTTTTTTTTTACGTTAATTAAATTATCATGAATTTTTTTTTGACTATCAAGTAGAGAGAGAGTCCTTTCAGGGAGGGGTAGAGGGTAACGTTAGTCTCAATAATTATTAAATAATCTATTATATTTAAATGAGAAGTGTCCATTCGTCTGTCGCGACCAACTTGGCGTTGGAATTTCAAAATGAAATTTTGCATCTTATAGATGATCTAGGAAAAATACTCAAGTTCCTAAATCCCCAAATCGGGGAGGATACTCAAAAAATTTCTGATGCTGGTCAATCATTTTAATCAAAATAGGAAAAGTGGTTCCCAAAAACAAAATGAAATTTAAGGAATTTGCCGCCTCTAGGCAGTGGACTCTTCTAAGAAACAAGAATGAACATTATTCGTGGTGGATATATGGTTAGGCCCGAGATGCCAGGGCCTAGAGGGCAAAATTTTAGAGGTGAGAAAATTTTAAACTCAAATTTAAAGAAAGATTAAAATTTTAAAATCAATTTGGCTTAGTTACAATGAGAGCGCAGGGGTAGGGAGGGAGCGGCATATTATAATATTAGTAAGGAGGTGGCGGCAAATTAAATTTTGCCCCTCCTAACAAATCCTCTAAATCCGGCCTTGTGCAACTATACAAACAGCAAGATATTTTTTTTAGTATTCATAAAAAGGGGGTTCCAGGCTTCAGAGAGCTCAAATGAAATTCCTAATCCCAACAGAAAATTTTCTCTTTTTTAATCTATATATATAATTTGCTAATGTCCGTCTGTCTGTCTGTCACATTCTATTTAGGCAGCTTCTCGTTGGAATTTTGAAATTAAATTTTATATGCACAAAGAGGGACTTCTCGAAATTACAGGAAAATTATTTTCATTCAGAAATTACTGTAAATTTTTGAGTTATTAATTCTTAAAGTACGATTTCTCCCATAGGAAATGTATAGAGAAACATTTATGTATTCTTTTCTTTTGTGTATTCTATGAATGTAAATAAATCTTCAAGCAGTTACTGGATTGGATTGAAATAATCAAGGGAAATAATAATAATTTTCTTTTCATAATTAAGAAGGCCGTGGGGCCTGGCAACCGAGAAGAGTAACAGTCACCACAATCGTTGCGGTTAAGTAATGCCAAGCGCGGTGAAAGCTCGGGAGTGGTGACCCCAAGCAATCAGCGTGTGGAACGTCCCTCGGTAGCCATCGATATTATGTATTTTATATATAATAATAAATAAACACCCCTAAATGGCCTCTGTAGCCGAAAAGGGTTAAAAGCGGGCCCGAGCCAGTTGGAGGGAGGCTCAGGGGGGCAAAACCGACGCGGCTAGTCTACATATAATTCACTAATGTCCGTCTGTCTGTCACGCTCTATTTAGGTAACTTCCCGTTGGAATTTTGAAATGAAATTTTATTTGCATAAAGAGGACCTTCTCGGGATTACAGGAAAATTATTTTCATCCCGAAATTCTTATAACTTTTTGAGTTATTAATTCTTAAAGTTACGATTTCTCCCATAGGAAATGTATATAGAAATTTATTTATTTATTTATTTATTTCTCTTCTACGGACTATTTTGTCCATTATACAAACAAATACAAAATTTTATGTGTGTTTACAGTGTACTATTACAAAATTAATAGGTTTACTCATACTTGAGTATATCCAAGGTGTGAACAATGCTCAATACATAACTAGGAATATTTCTCGAATCATACTGATTTACAAAATTACACATACGATTCAAAGGGCAGTTACCAGTATAGGAATTTTTATAATATTCCAAATTGAAGAGTGGAATAAATCTGGAGGGTCTATTTGGAACTCGAAAGCCCAATGCACCCAAAAGGTCAGAAATATTTATGTATTCTTTGCATTTGTGTATTCCATTGGATTAAATTATAAAACACTTAAGGATAAAAATATTTTTTACAATAAACAATATTCAATATAACTGGTGTGATTAGCCACACACACACACATTCAGCAATCGATAATAATATGTCACATCAAAGAGGCTTTATTTTTGCCCTTTATCAAGATTATTCAATAATAAGTTCAATCGAAATTAGCATCGATGTTTTTGAGAAAAAAAAACAAAAAAAAAAAAAACAGCGAGGGTGTGGTGCGTGATCTCCCTAACATGAGACCAAAGGTCGCTCGACCCTTTGACTATACGTATATAAAATTTATAAACATACCCCCGCCGAAACCCTTCACAGTCCTTTTCTCGCTTTTTAAAGCCCAGAGCAATTCAATAGGGCTCATTTTTACCCTGGTTACATTTGAAGAGAGGAGGGGAAGAAAGACTGTCTGTGTGTGTGTGTGTGTGTGTGCTCTTTTATTCAATGCCAACCAACCCCCCCCCCCCACACACACACACAGACTGTCATTCTTTTGTTCATTTAAGCTTCTACATTTTTCACAACGACCGTCATAAATTAATTCCTGGTGGCGCTTCTTTATACGATTAAATTCCTCCAGTGTTTTTTTTTTTTTTAACTCTCCACTTAGTATAAGAAGATAAGAGACTGGGTGTTTCAAAAGTCAAATGAATAATTAATAAAAAAAATTCTCTTTTTTCTGATTTATACAGTTACCCCCCCCCCCCTCTTCTCTAATTTGTTGTAATTACAAAGTTATTTCTTTTAAACGCCACTTAACAAAAAAAATAACAATTGAATAAGAAAACTCCCCTGTTTTATTCAACCCTTCTCTTATGATAATAAGATAATTAACAAAAAAAATAACGTTCTCTAATTTAGTTTTTATTATTTCTTAGATATAAAAATAATTAAATTAAGGGTAAAAAAAAAAAAAAAAAATTTTCCCCCTTCAGCTGTCCAACCATTAAAGACGATTTCTCCATTTAGTCTGATATAAATTATTTAAAAATGTTAAAAAATCTTTTTTTGTATTTTTTTTGTCGTTGTTGTTGTTCAATAAAGCAAAAAAAAAATTTTTTCTTTATTTTTCTGGGGGGCTTGTTGGTGTAGTGAGCTAGGGTGTCGGCTTCTACAAAGATGTTCCCTGTTCAAATCCTGGGCGTGGGGGATTTTTTCATTAAATAAAAATATTTATTTAATGTAAACAAATCTTCAAGTAAGCCCATGGATTGGAATATTGGATCTCACCACAATAGCCCCCAGGCAACTCTAGAGCTGTGACATCCCGTCCTGTGGAAGGGACGTAAAGAAGGTTCCCTCTCAGTGATGCATTCTTCGAATAGAGCAGGCTACACGCCGGTGCTGAAATAGGACATCCTCCATAGCATAGAAGAGGTTGGATAAAAGGAACCAGAAATAAGGATTAGTTCACTAGCTCAGATTCAAATGTAACGTACTGTCGGAAACTAAATATATCTCGACACAAAAAAATCTGGTGTGACAATATAAAAGCCCATTTAGTGCCCTTAAAATTGGAATTTTTGGCATTAGAGTGAGCTGCTGATAAAGAAATGATGCTATTAAATGTCTTCGAAATATTCGGAGAAAACACTCTAAAAAGTTATTTTCTCATTGCCAAAAGCCTAGCCTGCACCTATTCTCATTTATATTACTTGGCACGCCACATCCTTTTGTATAAGGATTATTTCACTAGCTAGAAGAAGAGGTTAGATATAGAAATAATGTAAATTCACGGGATACCGATAGATGGCTATGGCCAGAGGCCGGTTGGGTTTGAGGTGAGTGTCTTCGAGCATGTAAGCACTTCGGGGAAATAAACGGGGATTCTGATAGAGAGAAAGTATTGGATTCATGTCAAAAATTCGATGTCGAGATTTTGATGAATATACTAGGGTCCGACCGAAACAAGATTTTCAGCCGAAACCGAAACCGAAACCGAATATTCGGCCTCAACCTTAGTTTCGGCCGAAACCGTAACCGAAACCGAAACTTGAGTTTTCCTATAAAATTTTTTTTTATTTTACTTTTTTTTTTTTGAATTTTTTTTTTCCCTCCCGTGAAAATCATTTTACCTTTTTTTTTAGGGAGACTAAAATTTTCTCCTTCAAGAGCAAATTATTTGACCTTTTTTTTTTTTTTTTGCATGCGAGTCTCATCCCATTTTTTCAGACTCTGGTTTCGGCCGGCCGAAAGGTTCGGCCACTTTTTTGCCGAAACCGAAACTACGGCCGAAACCATGATTTTTGGCCGAAACTGGCCGAAACCGTAACCGAAACCGAATATTCGGTCGGTTCCTAGAATATACACGTTTTGAGGTTCCCTGAATCCAAAAAAGTGGTTTTCGCGACATGGTCTGTCTGTGTGTGTGTCTGGGTTCAATTTAAAGTATGAAGGAATTGAGCTAGGAGGTTGAAATTTTATATTTAAATTAGGTACCCCCCGAAGTCGTGAATATAAGCTTTTAAACAAAATCGGCCAAAAAGTACTAGTATTTTGCTGATGTACTTTTTCAGTTTCTTTTTTTCGATTCTCTCAAAATTCGCTCCAACGATTTTGATTAAAATTCAAAAATCAATTATTTTTTAGATGCTCTTTTAAATTAAAAAGAAAAATATTAAATATTTATTTAAAGTTAACGAGAAGAGGAAATAGGCAAATAATTGCTTACTATTGAAAAAATAATTGAATTATAAATAACATTTCCAAGAATCTTCTTTCTTCCGCATAAACTTTGCCTTATAACTAACTCCCTTCTTCTTTTTCTTCTATTTGTCCAACAAACAGGATTTTATTGTATTTAGAGGTGTAGCATTTTGATGTAACTGCTGTAGTGGCTTCATCATTATGAGGATGTACTGCCTTTCCTTTTTTAATTTCTTTTACCCTATATATGAAATATATATAGAGAGAAAGTATTGTTAACTCTATAAAATAGAGCAGAATAGTGCATTTCAAATAAGTTTGCTGCAACTCTAAGAGACATACCGTCTTTGACTGCTTTCATTGATTTTGCATTTGCAATATTTTCTTCATTAACTTCTGGTTTATTCCTCTTCTTCTTATATGTTCGCTTCATTTTCTTCAAATATGAAAAAGAAAATAAACTTTGGGCTAAATATTAGAAAATATCATATTATACATAAGCCTTGTTTGTGAAGGGGAACCTTTCAACACTGTTGAAATGTGCCCCCTAAACTCTGTTGAAATGTGCCCCCCGTGCAGTTTTTTTAGGTTAAAGTACTGCCACTCTTCTTACAAGAGGAGTTTTAACTTGTTTCGGACACAATTAGATGCAGAACTTAATAAACAAATAAATAAATAAATCTCACTTATCTTATTAAAAAATTGTTGGTGGAAAAACGATTTTGAAATCAAAATTTACGTTTTACTTTTTTAGTTAAAAAACTTGTTTCACTTAATGGTAAAGCAGCTGTGAAGAGAAATGAAGTGAACTCTATTGCCAACTACTGTCCATCTGAGAAGTGTGTTAGCAGGCTTGTTGGCCATTATCAATACAGTACCAGACGAGAGAAATTCAAACTGTTGAAATGTGCCCCTTGTTGAAATGTACCCCTCTCTCCCCTACTGGTCCTCACTTAAAACTTTCAATTTTAATTATAATTTCTTACTTAATACTTGAATAACTCCTTATTAGATTGTAATATTTTTTATATCTTTAACATTAACAAACGATTTGATTTTGTCTGTTTACGTGTACATATAAAGATAAAATCATTTTCTACATTTAGGATAGAGAGAAGGATAAAAGCCTGCTTGAGTCGGTCGTTTTATTTCTAAGGATTTTACCAGAATTAGAGAGGAGACTTTCTTTTTTTTCTGTGAGTGTGAATGAGCGTTAATCTAATTAAATCTTTTCTCCTTATCTCTAAGCCTAATTGGATTAGTAGAAAAGAGACCGAGAGACACTTTATATAGGAAGATAGTTAAGTTAAAGGCGGCCAGGCTTTTAGGGCAGCACTCTCGTTTGAAAATTGCATGCTTTTTGATGTTAAAACCGCAAAAGATCCCTTAAAGGAGAGACAAAGAGAGAGAGAGAAGTTAGGATTCGAATAAAAAGAAATGAAATCTTCAACTTAATCTCCCCTCCCCCCCTTTTTGTTGGGTTTCATTTGGTTTTTCGGTTAACGATTTGTTTAATAACACAGGGGAACAAAAAAGATCTTTTATTTTTGTTGACGGAGTATTTGAAGCTATTTCTGGGTATTTGGGTAGCGCTGATTCCAAAAATGCCATCAATTTTGCCCCATCATGTCAGATTTTAAAGCTATAGAGAAAATAAAATTCCAATAGAAAATGTGCTCTAAAGCTGCTCTTATTCTGAATTGCCTGGATTTTTTTAGACGACACCCCATAAAAATATGCAGATATTTATAATACATATAAATTTAAGTTTCATCCCAATCGGAGGTCATTTAGACGTGCCGAAAACGGCTAAAAGTTTAGAAAAATCGAAATTTTCAAGATTTTTTTTTTCTTTGGTCACCCCTAATACAATTTTAGGTATCCCTGAATGAAAAAAACATATATTTACGTTATTCTATAGTTCTTTGGCTTTCTAAAAATTATTCATTAGTGAAAATCTGATAATAATTACCGAAATTATGACGAAGTATGCGCGAAACTGAAGGCATTTTTGGAATCAGCGCCACCCAAATTACCCTTCAAATACTCGGTTAACAAATCACTGTTCTTCTGTGTAATCGAAAAGGATCAGATTAAAGGCTCAAACAGACAGAACGCGAAATTCGCGACGCTCAGGTTACGCGCGCATTTCGCGGCGAAAGGCGTTTTTGCTAAGCCACACAGGAAGCGAAATTTGGGCGTACGATCCGGTATTGTGTATATGTTTCAACAACCTTTATTTAATGAATTTATAAATATTTTATAAATAAAGTATTATATTACGAAAGAAATAGAATATCATTGCAAAATTAGATTTTATTTAAATCTTATTTTATTATTGATAATTTTGATTAAATATTTTTCGAGGCTTGTAAATTAGAATAAGATAATACTATTCAATTACCTCGATTCGGACTTTTTACTAATCATAGATTGGCTGCCAACAAAAAACATATTTATTACAGTCTTATTAAATATAGACTATAATATAACTTTAATATTATTTGCTTTTATTTAGTTAGAGGCGAAAAAACAAGTGTTTTTAACTGTATAAGTTTTTTTATTTCATTACTCATCTTGATTATTTCGCCTGTTCGCGCGAAGGAGTTGTAAATTTGTACAACTCGAAAAAGCTGTCGCGCGAAAGAGAGCGTTTACGCCGCGTAAGTTCGCCCCCTGTGTGACGGGGATGATACAGTCTTGCCTTATACAACATTTCGCGCCCTTTCGCGGCGTTGAAAAAACGCCAAGCGACGCGAATTTCGCGTTCTGTCTGTTTGAGCCTTAAATCAATTCCAAAAATCTGGTGTGACTGGCGCACAGCACACAACTTTCTCTTACCTTCGGTAATCGAAAGTTGTGTACTGTGCTTGTCACACCAGATTTTTTGTGTCGACATGTATTTAGTTCCCGGCAGTAGGGAATATTTGAATTCAGATGTAAAATTTATAAGTATGGGAAAATATTTATATTTTGTTACCATGGCAACCATTTCTCCTATCTTTTCTATGGAGTGCAAGAGTAAAGTGGTCTTCAAACAATTTTGAGGGCAAAACGAGAATATACATTTGAAAGAGCATCTAAAAAATAATTGATTTTTGAATTTTAATCAAAATCGTTAGAGCGAATTTTGAGAAAATCGAAAAAAACTGAAAAAGTACATCAGTAAAGTACTAGTACTCTTTGGCCGATTTTGATTAAAAGCTTATTTTTCCGGTCCCGGGGGTGTTTAACTTAAATATAAAATTTCAACCTCCTAGCTCAATTCCTTCATGCTTAAAATTGAACACACACACACCCACACACACACCCACCCACACACACACACACAGACAGACCATGTCGCGAAAACCACTTTTTTGGATTCAGGGGACCTCAAAACGTGAAGATCCATCAAAATCTCGACATCGAATTTTTGACATGAATCCAATACTTTCTCTCTATATATATATTACATATATACATAGGTAAGAGAAAGTAAAAATAGTGTAGCATTTATACCACCGAGAATTCCTAATTCAAAGCAAATCTGGTGTGACTGACGGCACCGTAGCCTATATATTTAGTTTCCGATAGCACAAGTGTGCATCTGTGAGGACATTTTTAAGCATGAAGGAAATAGGCTCAGTGGCCTCATTTGAGAGGGGGGTGGGCAGGAGGGCTCTGATTTTTATAAAAATTTATATTATTTTAAATAATAATACCCGTAATAAATAAATTTTATTGACTTCCACCCCTCCCTTATTTAGGGTTTCGGGATCGGTACATTCATTATTTTTACATTAACATGCGTGTAAAGTGTAAAATTGAATTATTGCACATTTCAATCACATCTCTCTCTGTAGTCTTCACTCTGCAGTCTCTCCCACGTTTCCCACACCTTCAGTATCTCTTCTTTCATTTCACCTCTTATCATCCACTCCCAGCCTTCTTCTATCTTCGCCATCTTGCTACCTCCCTCCAGAAATTCATATTATTTTAAATAAAATATTACAAAATACAAATTTAAACAATTAATTAAATTAAATATCATTTGACCAAATTTGAGTACCTATTTGTAACTAATTTTAAGAAAAAAAAAAAATGTTTGCTCCCAAGAAAAAAAAAAATTTGACCCCCTCCCCCAAAAATGAAATGACGCCACTGAATGAGCTCCAAAGTTGAAATTTTATATTTATTAAGTTAGGCACCCCATGGGACGTGACACGAAGCTTTTGGACAAAATCGACCAAAGAGTACTAGTACTTTACTGATGCACATTTTCAGTTTTTTACGATTTTCTCAAAATTCGCTCTAACGATTTTGATTTAAATTCATAAATCAATTATTTTTTAGATGCTCTTTCAAATGTATATTCTTATTTTGTCATTGAAATCTTCTGAAGACCAATTTACTCTTGTACTCCTTAGAAAAGATAGGAGAAATGGTTGCCATGGTAACAAATTATAAATATTTTCCCATACTTATAAATTTGACATCTTGAATGTACCGTACTGTCGGAAACTAAATACATGTCGACACAAAAAATCTGGTGTGACAAGCACAGAACACAACTTTCAATTACCGAAGGTAAGAGAAAGTTGTGTGCTGTGCGACCAGTCACACCAGATTTTTTAAATTTAAGATCATTTTCGTTATCAGGATCCATTTAGACAAGACTTATTAAAATGGTATTCATATTTCTTTCTATTAAATTTAATTATTTTTTAATTAATTTTCACTCTGATTATAATAAGAAAGAAAAATATCAAAACAAAATGAGTAGAGACGTCATGACGCGTCATGGCCATTTATCCATATATTAAGTTTATTTTTAAATTTCCCTATTTATTTAGTAGCCAAAATATAATTATTGTCGGAAAGAGAAGCGAGACTTCTACCTTTATGCTAACACACAAAGGTTGTTTGTTGTTTTATGCATTGATTGATCTGTTATTCTTATCTTGTTTTATAAATAGAACTGATGACCTTTTACCTAAGAGTAGTCATTCTCTCTTGGTCATGAAAAGTGAAAAGCATTATGATAAATGCATGAACTTGTTCATTCCTTTCTCTCAAAGACTCTCTCTCTCTCTCTCTCTCACTTCATAATGCAGATTAGGTCAATTCACCATCCCTTCCTTTAAATTAACAAATTATTTTTACTTTCTCTTACCTATGTATATATGTAATATATATATAGAGAGAGAAAGTATTGGTTTCATGTCAAAAATTCGATGTCGAGATTTTGATGGATCTTCGCGTTTTGAGGTCCCCCTGAATCCAAAAAAGTGGTTTTCGCGACATGGTCTGTCTGTCTGTCTGTGTGTGTGTGTGTGAACAAAATATCTCAAGAACAAAAAGAGCTAGGTGGTTGAAATTTGATATTTAAGTTAGGCACGTCCATGGGACGTGACACGTAGCTTTTAAACAAAATCGGCCAAAGAGTACTAGTACTTTACTAATGCACTTTTTCAGTTTTTTTTCGATTTTCTCAAAATTCGCTCCAACAATTTTTTTTAAAATTCAAATATCAATTATTTTTTAGATTTTTTTTAAAATGTATATTCTCATTTTGCAATTGAAATCTTCTGAAGACCACTTTACTCTTGTACTCCATAGAAAAGATAGGAAAAATGGTTGCCATGGTAACAAAATATAAATATTTTCCTATACTTATAAATTTTGCATCTTGAATTCAATTGCACCCTACTGTCGGAAACTAAATATATGTCGAGACAAAAAATCTGGTGTGACAAGCACAGCACACAACTTTCTCTTACCTTCGGTAATGGAAAGTTGTGTACTGTGCTTGTCACAC